>JAJJKW010000325.1:0-48658 GCA_023805745.1 Isotricha sp. YL-2021b | reverse complement strand
CCCAATCCCCAATCCCCAATCCCCAATCCCCAATTAGGCTTTCTTTATATTTTAATTATCATATAATAATTTTTTTTTTAATTTAATACCCATTTTTAAAATCAAACAAATTTAATTAAATGTTTAATTTAAAAAAATAATCTTATAAATTATAATATTTTCAAATATAATTAAATAAATACATTTTTAGAAAAAAGACATATGATAATCTTAATCCTATTTTTGAATAATTTTTATTTTTTTTGTATAAATTAACTAATATATTACTTTAAAAAAATCTAGGGTTAATACTTAAATATTTTTTCAACTTAAATAGATTTTTAAATTTAAGTTTCCATTATAAATTTTTTTTATTGATTTATGTAGGACTTTCTGAACTTTTTTATAATTTAATAAATAATAAATTTAATTTTAAAAGAGATCTTTGTATATTAGTTATTAGATTAATTAAGTTACCTGTTTTATCTAATAATAAAGAATTTTTAGAGAAAAATTGATGATAATGAATCATTGAAATAATTATATTCAACTAAATAAAAAATTATTTAATCAGTTTGATTGTAAAAAAAAATAATTAAATAAAATAATTTTAATATAAATTAAATATTAATCTGCTCATGAATTCAACATTTTATCATCACCAAGAAAACTCAAAGAATTATTATTTAATACAACAAAAAAATAAAAAAACAGCTCCAATAAGTATAATCACAGGTTCTGATTCTATTTTTATAAAAGGTAAATTAAATAATGTTGCGACTTCATATTTTGAATCAAGCCAAAAAATTCAAAATTTAAAAAAAGAAAAAAATTCTATTGTGAAAAAAGAAAAATCAAAAAATCACTCAAAAACTAAAAATTATATTAATAATAATACATTTAATATTTCTATGAAAAATTCAAATTATGAAAATAAAATAAAACAAATTAGAGTTTCTAATTTAAATGATAAAAAAGATAAAATAAATTCGTTTAATTTAATTTCAAATAAAAACTTAAATTCCACAATAAATATTAATAAAAAAAATTCTAATCATACAGTAATTATTAATGATGAAATAGTTTCATATAAACAAAATAAAGAAAAAAACTTAACTAAAGATAATAATAATAATAATAATAAGAGTTTAAGACAAATCAAACAAAATATTAAAAAAACAATTTCTATGATTATCAATGGTTATCATAATTATGGAAAAAATAATTTATTTGGAAAAAGTAAAGAAAGCAAAGAAAAAAATAGCAAAAAAACATCAAAGAAAAATATAACATTTTGTAATAATTATTTATATAATCAAATTTATCAAAAGGAAAATGACAATAAAAAAGATAAATTATTGGATAAGATGAATAAAAAAATTACAAAAAATCAAAATGTTCAAAAACCTAAAAAACCATTAAAACAAATTTTGCTTGAAAAACAATTAGAAATTAATTCAAATATAAATGAAAATTTAAAAGAATTAGAAATAATAAAACCAAATACAACAATTAATAAATCAAATATAAGTATAAATTACCAAATTCAATTTAATAATAAAAATTCAAATAATAAATCAACTGCAATAACCACTTCAAGAACAAATACAAGTTCAAATGATAATTTGGAAAAAAAATTTTTAGAAAAAAGAGAAAAAATTAAAAGAAAATTACCCATTTCAAATACAAAGATTAATTTATTATCCTTAATTCAAGAAAATAATAAAAAAGTTCAAAGTAATTCAAAAGATAAAATAATATTATTAAATGATTCTCAATATAAAAGAGAAAATTCTTTTGAAAATATTGAAAATGTTTTATCCTCAAATATTAATGATTTAGATAATAATAAATTCATTGGATTTGATGATTTTGATGATTTAAATTCAATTGTAAAAAAATTGCCTTTTCAAAAAATAGATTTAAAATCTCAAAGTATTTTTTCTGTTAATAATAATAAAAAATATGATATTTTTACAATTAATTTTAATAAAAGTTTAAAAAAGAATAAAAATATTTAATATTTAAAAAAAAAATTTTTCAAAAAATCTTTTTAAAAATTTTTGTAATATGAAAAGAAAAGCTCAAAAAATTAAAAAAATAATATTTATTTCTTCATTTTTTGAAAATAAAGTTCAATAAACTGATAAATAAAAACATATTGTTCTTCAGTTTGTACAAGTAGCATTCTCATTTCTTTTAATTTTCTTACAACATTAAAAATATTAAATTTAATAATATTATTGTTTTTTCTTTTTTCTTCAATTTCAACATATAAATTATAAAGAGTTAAAAAAGTTCCAGTTCTTCCCACACCAGCACTACAATGAACAACAGCAGGACAATTTTTTTTTTCTTCAATAATATATTTTATAAGATTAATAAAAGAATCATAAGCTTCTTCAATTTTTGGAACTCCATGATCAGGCCAATCTTTATATTGTATTTGAGTTACTTTTTTTGTAATATTATTTTTTGTAATTTCTATATTTCTAAAAATTAAATTATTTTTATTATTTTCTTTATATTTTATATTATATGATATATTTTTTCCTTTCCAATATTCAGTACATTTATTTCTATTTCCTTCTTTTTCTTTACATAACATTATTATTATTTTACAATCATATTCATCTATCATTTCCCAAAAATCATTTATTGAAGATTCTATTGGACCTTGTGTTGATATAAAACAATGTTTTGTTGGAATATCTATAAATGATGCATTTATATATTCTTTTGATTGTAATGGAACTATATTATAATTATATGTTCTTATATCTGAATATCTATTTTTTTTATGATCTTTTGATAATTCTTTGAAGTGGTTTTCTTCAAAATCAGTTATTGCTATTAATGATTGATATTCTTGATATAATTCCTTTTTTTTTTTTAATATTGATTTAGGCTTGTTAAGGTCTATTTCAATTGTTGTGTCATCTAAAATTTTTTTTAAATCAAAAATTTCATAACTTAAATCCTTCATCTCTTTTGGAAGTCTTCCAGTTAATGAATCATTATATTTGGAATCCATATTAATAATATTTATAATTTAAATATTTGATAAAAGAAAAAATAATTAGTTAAAAGAAATCTAAAAAAAGATAAAAAAAAGAATTTTTTTGGTTGTTGAAAATTTTTAATATTTGAAAACAATAGAAAAAAATAGGAAAAAAATGAAAATATTGAAATATTCTTTAATAATTAAAAAGAAATAATATTCTATATAATTCTAATCAAATTTTTTCATAAATATTTAAGATTTAATCAAATTTTTAGATTTATTACTGATTTCAAAAATTATATTTCTAATTTTAAAATAGATTTAATTTAACTATTAGTTATTATTATTGTCCATTTTTAATTTTTTTAGTTAAATATAGTCTCTTTTTTCATATTAAAAAAATATCATTAAAACTTCATATATATAAAGAATACTTTAATCATAAATTTACCATTAAACTACAATTTACAAATAAATCATATATAAAATAATTTTGAACTAAAAGTTTTAACAATTTTTAATTTGACAATATCCTTTATAAAAAAAATTTGTTCTAGCTTTATCACCATGATATTTAATAGCATATTGATCATAAGCTTTAGCAGCTTCTTCTTCAGAATCATAATTTCCAATATAAGTTTTTTTTCTATTTATCATTATTAAAACTTGCCATTTATTTCCATTTCTTGATACTCCTCTGTATTTACTACTTCTTTTATTATTTTTTAAAATATTTGAATTTAATATTTCTTCTCTTTTTGATTCTAATAATTTGTCTTTTATTTTTGTTATTTTAAATATTTTTGATTTCGGTAAATTATTAATTATTATTCGAGTTCTTTTTTTATGTAAATAATTATTTTGAGGGATTTTTGCTTGTGAAATTGTATTTAATAATAAATTATTTTTCATAGAAGGAGTAATCAAAAATATATACTTTAATTCATTTATTGAATAAAAAATATTTATTGCTTCAGTTTCTATTAAATTTTTTTCAAATATTATTTTTTTATGAAGAGAACTAAAATATTAAATTTTTATTCTTACTCTAAATTGGATAAAAAAAAGTCGTAAGGATTATTCATTTTTATTTTTTTTAAATTGAGTTATTATATTTTATGATATTTATTATTATATTAATTCATTAAATTATTATTTATTACTGTTCCAATGATTCTAAAAAATTCTTATTTTAATAATTAATGATTTTTTTAATATTATATTTTTTCGATAATATATTTTTAAATATAATAAATTTTTATATATTTTCAATTTCTAAGTTTAAGCAAATAATCAATATTTTTTTAAGAAATAATATGAATAAATGTAATTTCAAAAAAAATAAAACAATAAACGAACTCTATTTCCACAAATTTTCATGCTTGAAAAATATGAATAAAGGAGAAAATTTTTTTAATTTTACATCTTTTTATTTTTTTAAAAATGATATACATAAAAAAAAAAGAATATATAGTTTTTCTGTAGATAATAAAAATAGTGGTGTTAATTTAATAAAAAATAAATGTTTGTTTGAAAATAAATCTAATTTAAAAATAAGAAAAAATATTATATTTGTAAAAGATTTTATTAAAGTAAGTAAAATCCCAATGGAAATTATGAAAATCAAACAAAAATCTATTAAGTTGATGAATAGGAATATTCTATAAATATTTTTCTTTTGTTTATATATTTTTTGTAATGATATTTTATAGTTTTTGAAATAAACCATTTAGCTTTTATTTAATAAATGAAATTTAAGCAAATAAAGCTTAAATCTTTTATAAATTTTTATTTGTATCATTATAAATATATTTAAATGCTTTTTAAATTTTTTAATTTAAAGATAACATTTATGAATAATATAATATCTATTTTTTCATTAAAAGAATAATTATTATTAATTAAATAAATTAAAATTAAATTAAATTTTTAATGAGTATAACTTCATCAAATTTTAAAACAAGTTTTATTCTAGAAGAAAATAAACCAAAATCAAAACATCATTTAACAAAATCATCAAGTATAATTGGTAATAATTATTCAATATATGAGAAGTATATTGTTAAAGCCTCTCTTTATAAAAATAAATCAAGAAATAAAGAAAATTCATTAAGAAAAAGTAATTCTTTAACATCTAAAATTTCTGGAAAGAATTTAAATAATCAAAATTCTTTTAATTTGTCTAATATTGAAAATGATAGTAGAATGAATAATAATAATTTTTCTCCTTTTAGTAAAATAATGGAAAATTATTTTCAACAAAAAAAAAAAGAAATATCAAAAAGAAAGCAAAATGTTCCTCTAAGAAAAAATTTTTCTAGAAATAATAAAAAAATTATAGTTGAAATAAATTCAAATAATTCAAATTCAAATTCTTATAATAAAAAAAATAATACTGGAGTAAATTTAATATCAGAACATTTAAATCAATTAAATAAAAAACAATTAGAATTAAAAAATAACAAAATAAAATCCACTAGAAATAGAAATTTAAGTATGAGAGATATTGATAATATTTCTTATTTGATAAATTTAAAAAATACAAATAATAATACAAATTCAAGTAAAACTCAAAAAGAAAATATTTATATAAGAAAATTATTTGAACCAAAAAAAAAAAAAAATACTCAAACTTCTCCTTCAAATAATATTTTCAATGTAAAGAATTCTAATAAAAATGATAGAAATTCTTATAAATCAAATTCTTTAAAAAAAAATAATTCAAATATTTCAGAAAATGAAATAGAAAAAAAATATAATTTACTTTTTAATAGTAATTATTCATCAGAAAATAAAACAAGTAGAAATACTTCAATTAAAGGACATAATTATAATACTTATAAAAGTGGAGATAGTGAAGTTACTAAACCTGGAACTTTAAATGCAAAAATTGATAAAGAAAAAAAAGAAGATGAATTAGAAGGACCTGAATTAATTCATTTTTCTTTAGTTGAATTAATTCAAAAAGGAAGAAAAAAAATGGAAGAAATTTCAAAAAATTATAAACATAATAATAATAATAAAAAATAAATTTTTCATGTAAATTAATTTAGCTATTTTAATATATTTTTTTATTTTTACAAAAAAATATAAATGTATAAATTTATTAAAATATTATAAATAAAATTTTATTGTTTATTTTAATTTAAATATTACTTATATGTATAATGTTCTAAAAAAAAAAATTTTTCAAATTGTATTATTCCTATTTTTTATATCATTTATAATATTTTTCACATTAAAACTTTCAAAAAAAAATAATTTTATTTTGAGAAAAACTCAATATTTAGATATAGACAAAATATGTCTTCAATCAAATGAAAATTTATTATCATATTATCAAAAATCAACATTTGAATATACTCAATATTCAATATCAATGTATAGTAAAGCATTAATAGATTATTTTTCAACAGGAGATAAAAAATATTTAACTCATAATTACTTAACAAGAGTATCACGTTATCTTTCAATATTATTTTTAATAATAATAATAATATTAACATATATAATAAGTTTATTTTGTTATTGTTGTCCTTGTTGTTGTTGTAGACAAAAAAATAAAGGAAATTGTTTAAAATATTTTTCAGTTTTAATTGGTTTAATTTCATCAGGTTCAATAATAACAACAGGATATTATGGAATGGGTATGGAATATAAATTTATTAGTTCAATTAGTGGTTTAACTTGTTCTGTTTTTAAATTTATAAATAATTGTTTTAGAGGTGATAATTGTAATGAAAAACCTATTTGGAGTGGATTTCCAAAAATTATATCTAATATTCATAATACTAAAAAAATTGTAATAAATGTTAATAATTATAATACTGATATTATTCATGAAATTGAACAATTAAAGAAAATTAATTTTTATATTAGAATAACAAATGAAGAAGAATTTTTACAAAATGAACTTCAATATTTTAATAATTTAAATTTATCATTTAATAGTCCTAATCCTAATGATAATTCAAATATTGTTAATATTGATTTTATGAATAATATAACAAATTTAATTCATGCTTGTATTAATGATTTTAATAATATAATTTATGAACCTTTTGAAATTTTAAAACAAACTTCTTCTTTTATTAAAGAACATATAACAAAAGAAGAAAAAATAGTTGCTTCTTTAGATAATTCAATGGAAAAAATATTACTTTTTCAAAAAACATTTAAATATTTAGTTTTTGATACAAATGAACAATGGATTCATTATTTTAATAAATTTACAAATTATGGTAATTTATTTTTAGAATTTTTTTTCCCATTTTTTATAGTTTTAGGATTGATTAATATATGCTGTATATTATTTTACGTAACTTTTGATTTTCAATGGACAAGAATTCCTATGTTTTTAATTTGGAATTTCGAAACTTTAGTTTTATTATTAAGTTTTATTTTTGGATTATTTTTTAGTTTACTTTATTTAGAAGGAAAAGATGGAAGAGATATAATAAGTTATTCTTTAACTTCATATAATTTAAATCATGATGGAATTTTATTTAAAGGTGAAAAAAAACAATTTTTAGATATATGTTTAAATAAAAAAGGTGATTTACAAATTCCATTAGGTTTAAATATTAAAGAATTAAATTATATAAATGAATTATATAAATTTATTCCTTTAAATGAAAAAGGAATTGACATTATATCAAAAGATTTTGAAAATGTTAAAAAGATAATTATATATTTAGAAAATTATATAAATAATATTGAAAATAGTTCATATTACTTAGAAAATAAAAAACAAGATTTTAATGTAATTTTAAATGAATTTAGAAAATATTCAGATGGAAATTTTGAAGGAAATTATCAATCAAAAGATAAAATTTATGATGTATGGGTTTTTAATAAAAATTATTGTCCAAATGGATATAAATATATTTCTTTAAATGATTCTTATTCAATAAATAATAAAAATTGTCTTTTATTTACAGAAAGAAATTCTTTTCCTTATAATTATTCATCAATACTTACAAATGGAAATTATGCAAATTTAGATATTGCTTTTAGAAAATTTTTTAAAACTTTATTTGTATATTATGAAAAAGTAAAAAATACTTTGTCAAAAACAATAATTCCATATTATATGAATTATTATAATAATTTATTAGAAATTAAAACCTTGATTATTAATAATTTAAATAAAATAGAAAAAAATATTACATTATTAAAAGATTTTTATAGTCCATATATAAATCAAAATGAATCTCTTTTTTCTTTTGTAAATTGTCGTTTTATGAAAAGAGATATAAATATATTTTTTTCCCAATTAGATAAATTAGGATATCATTCTGCAAATTTAGCAAGTATTAATTATACAATTTCATTTTCATTAATGTTATCAAATTTATTTTTCTTTTTTATAATGATGAGATATAAAAAAGAAAAAAGAAAAGTTGATGTTGATGAACTTATTATTCCAAAATTTGAAGAAAAAGAAGTTCCTGTTTCAGAAAATTCAAGTGAAATAAATAAACAATTAGAAGATTTAGTAAATAATAAAAATAAAATATCTTTTAATTAAGATTATAATTAATTCAAATGCTATTTTTATAATAAATTTATGAACAATTATAATTTTTATATTTTAAAGGTTAAAATTTGTGAAATAATAAATAATTTAATATCATTATTTAATGAAACTTAAAAAATGTAATTAATATTAATAAAATAATAGCCAATTTTTTTTTTATATTATTATATAAAGTCCATTTTAATACTTTTTGTTAGTATTTCTTTTTTTCTATTTTTCTTTTTTTTTCTTTTTTCCAATTTCTTCTTCTTTTTTCTTTTTTTCTATTTCTTCTTTTTCTTTCTTTTCTTCTTCTTCTTTTTTCTTTTTTTCTATTTCTTCTTTTTTTTTTATATTAATAATACTTTCTCCATCTAATAAAATATTACTATCAAAATTCATTAAATATTTTTCTATATTTATAATAGAATCAGGTATTTTAAATTGAGAAGGTAAATCTAATTTTTTCATATTAAATTGAATATCTTTAAAATTATGATAAATTTCAAAATTTAAATTTTTCTCATCTTTTTTTTTGAATAAGTTTCCAAAATATCTTCAACAAATTGAATTTCTAATAAACTTTTTTCTTCAAATTTTTGAAAACAATATTTTAAATTTTGAATTTCTCTTTCTAAATTTTTAATAATATCATTAATTTTATTTCTATATTTTTCTAAATAATTTTTACTATCTTCAATTTTCTTATTAAAATTATCAATAATATCATCATCTAAAATAATCTCATCAAAATCAATTTTATTATGTTTTTTATGTTTAGAAGAACAATAAGGACAATAACTAATATTTTCATCAAGACAATATTTAGTATATTGTTTATTATTTCCACATTCAATACAAAAAGTATCAATTTGATCAAAACAAAGTAATTTTTTATGTATTGTTAAATGATTTTCCATACATAATTCACAATAAAATTTACCATTACATTCTTTACAAAAATAATATGGTGGAGTATGACCAAGTGAATTTTCATCTTTTTTTTCTTCACATATTATTAAATTTTTTGGAATATATTTATAATTATTTAAAAAAGTTTGAAGATCTATTTCATCATTATGATTATTTGGACATTTATATTTTATATATGTTATTGTTTCTTTTTTATCATTATTATATTTATGAAATATTGATATTTTTGGAATAAAATAACATTTTGGACAACGAAAAGTAAAAATAATATTTTGAGATGTTTCTATAAATGTTGATTCTTCTGTTCTTTTTGTTTGTTCTTCTGAATTCATTTATTTTCAGTTATTTTTAAATCAGTTTTATTTATTTAATTTACATTTATAATTTGAAAAAGGTGATTTTTTAAAATATAAATAAATTTTTTTTTTATGAAACAATGATTATTCAATTATTTTATTTTTCCAGAAAATAGTTAAAAATTTTTATTTAATTTCAATTTAAATTAATAAATGAGTGAAGAAAAAATTTTTATTTTTAAAAATAGTAAATGGGAGCAAATACAAATAATACCATCAACAATAAAATATACTATTACTTTCATTTCAGAAAATCATAATATTGATAATATTGATATATTTAATTCTAAATTAACTATATTTAATAATAATGAACATTTAATCTTTTATGGAAAATATAATTCTAGTGATAGTTTATCTAAAAGAATTATAAATAGTTCAATCGTTATATTATATTGTGAAAAATTAATTGATATCCTATATTTAATTAAAAAAATAGAAGATTTAATTTTTCAACATGAAAAAGAAAATGAAATATATTTTAAAATATTAACAAAAATTTTTCCTAATAAATTTTCAAGTCCACATTGTTTTAATATTAATGAATTAGATAAAGTAAATTTTTTAAGGAATGATGAAAAATTAAAGGAGAAAAGCCCTAAATTAATAAAAGAAATAAATTCAGAAATCTATAGAAAAGATATAAAATTCTTTATTCCAAAATTTTCAATTTTTATAAATAAAGAAGAAAAAGAAGTAATAATTTCAATAAGTAATTCTTTTTATGATATTGAAAAAGAAGAAGTAACATTTGAAAAGAAAATTTTAGTTACAAGAGTATTTGATTATTATTTACTTATAAAAGGAAACAGAAAAGTAAATGATGATTTTGATTTTTCTAATATTAAACAAAATGATTTTCAAATATCTTTTACTTTACCTTTTTCAACTTTTGGAAATAAAATAATATTTAAATTTCAAGAAATAAAATGTGAAAAAGAAAAAGAAAGAAAATTAAAAGAAAAAGGAGAAATTGAAATAACATTTAAAGAATTATAAATTTTTTTTAATTTTTTAAATAATATAATTTAAAAATATAAAAAAAAAAAAAATATTCAAAAAATCATAATTTTTTAACTTAAAATTCTATTCTCTATTCTCAAAATTAAAAAAAATCAAAAATAAAAAAGAAAAAAAAACAGGATTATTTAATTAAGAAGATAACATTTCATAACCCATAAATTTTTTTTTTCCTAAAGCAATCCAGAATTTTCTATCAATAGAGGATTTCTCATTATCATACAAAATATAAATTAATCTATTAACAACTTCTCTTCTAATTTCTTTTAAATATTTTTGAAGGTTAGGAATTTCATTCTTTCTCATATCAACTAAAACATTAAAAAAATTCTCTGTCTGAGGAATATATTCACAAGAATCAACTAAATTTTTCATATTAACTTTGGAAACATTTGGATCTGCATTTGGATCTGTTTTTTCTAAACATTTTTGTATAAAAACTGTAATATAAACTATTAATTTATCTGCATCTCCATTAATTGAAAAATTTTTATATAATACATTTGCTCTAAAATATATTATTGCTTCATCTATTATATCTAATTCTATTTTATCTAATGAAACATTTAATTTTGAACAATCTAAACTTGGAGTTTTATTTTTATTAAAATCTAATACTGGAATTCCACAATATTTCATATCGGCTTCCTTTTTGTTGAATACTGAATGATATGATGGCATTTTTTTTATATATAATTTTTTATTTTATTTTATTTTTTTATTATAATTGAATTTTCAGAAGATTTTTTTAAAATTAATTGTTTTTAATAATTGAAATAACATTTAAAAATGAAATTAAATTATTTGTTAAATTGTATATTTTTTAATGAAGTGAATAAAAAAATTAGAAAACTTAAAATTTTTATAAATAAATAAATGGTTAAATTTAAAAATATTAAAATAAAAAAAGCTCTAATTTTGAGAGTTTTTAACATTTGTTTGAAAATTAAAAATATATATTTCAATTTTAAATAATTTAGTTATTTTATTTATTAATTTTCTTTATATAATAATTCAGTTGAACATTATTTTTTCAATTAAATTTGGAAACAAATATATTTCTTTTTATAACTCTTTTTTTATTTATTAAATATTCTTGAAGTTTATAATATATCATAAGTTATACTGTTGTATAGATAAAAAAAAGAAAATAACAAGAAATATCAGAACAATTTAAAGAATTTCCAAAAGAATAGTCAGTTGATAAAACATTTGTTGTTTTCCAACATACTGTAATATTATCTGAAATCTTTGATAAAATTAAAAAAAAATGATAACATTCTTTTTTTAAAAGAAGTTTTTTTAATTTATTTTGAATATCTTGACTAATATATTTAAAATAATTAGATATGTTTTTATCAATAAATTTCCTCTCATCTATTATATTAGAAATGATCTTTAGAATATCGTTTTCTAAAGAACTATAATTACGATTTAAAGAATTATTAGAATAAACAGGATTACTTACAATCTCTCTTTTCATATATATTATTCTAAACAATAATTTAAAAGTAGAAAAATTTTTTTGAATAATTTTTTTTCCAACTTTTTTTACATAAGTAAGAGAATATGGTTCAAATTTACTTTTATTGGAATTTGGTATTATTCTTAGAAAATACATAAATTTATAATTATTATATTTTTTAAAAAAATTGTCAAATTCATCTAATAAAGCATCTCCCCAATTTTTCACTTTACTACTAATATAATTTCTTTCTTCAAAATATTTTATCACAAGTTCAGAAAATAATTTTTCGCTCTCATTTTCTAGTTCAAAATCATGAAAATTTTTATCATTTATTTTTTCAATTCCATCTTCAAATGTGGAATCCATTTTTAATATATTTATCTCTTTCCAATTAATTAAATTTAGAAAGATAAGAAAATTTGAATTATCAAACAAAAGTCTAAAAAATATATAATATTGATTTTTTTTGAATGATTTATTTTAAAAAAAAGATTCATAAATAAGTTTTTTTTGATTTTTTGAAATAACTTCAATAAATCAAAAAATTTGAATATTTAAAATATAATTTTATTTTTTTTTTTTAAAATATAATTTGGGAAATTGAGATTAGTTCTATTAATTTTTAAAAAATAAATTTAATGATAAAAAAATTAATTTTTTTTAAATTTAAGAAAAGAAATAGATATTGTCTTTTAAATTTAAGATATTTGTTTAAAAGATTTTACAATTTTTTTAAACAAAAAAAATATTAAATTCCTTTATTTTTAAACTGTTTTATTTTTTTAAAACTAATTTGTAGATAGTTTCTAAATTCTTATAAAATTAACCCTAAATTTTCATTTTAATTATTACACAAAATCAAAAAGAAAAATGAAAGAAAATTCTGATTTTGAAAAAATAAAATTAAAAAATAAAAACGGAGAATCAATTCATTTACAAGATAAAATAATAATAGATGAAATAAAGGCAAAAAATCAAATTTTATTAAATATAAAAGGAATAGAAATATATTTTCCATATAAACCATATGAAATTCAAATAATATATATGGAAAAAATAATAGATTCATTAAATAATAATTATTTAGCAGCTTTAGAATCACCAACTGGAACAGGAAAAACTTTATGTTTATTATGTGCTACTTTAGCTTGGATAAAATTTATGAGAGAAAAAAAAAATAAACCAATTAGATTATATTATAGTACAAGAACCCATTCTCAAATTTCAAATGTTATTAAAGAATTAAAAAAAACTGTTTATTTACCTATTACTTGTATTTTATCTTCGAGAGATAAAAGTTGTGTTAATTTTGAAGTTAAAAATAATTTTAAAAGTTTATCTTCTTTAAATTGTTTTTGTAAAAAAAATAAACAATTTTGTAATTTTTATAAAAATGTCAATAATATTAAAATTTTATCTTATAATTTAATTGATATTGAAGAATTATGTGATTTTGGAATGAAACAAAAATTTTGTCCTTATCATTATGAAAAAGATAAATCATATAATAGTGATATTATATTTTTACCTTATAATTATATAATTGATAAAGAAATTAAAGATACTTTAAAAATTAGTATTGAAAAATCTATTTTAATTATTGATGAAGCACATAATATTGATAAAGTTTTAGAAGAAAGTTGGTCAATTGAATTAAAAACTAATTCTTTAAATGATATGATTTTTGAATTAAATAATATTTTATTAGATAAAAGGAGAAGTGAAAATAATAAATATTTTTCTAAATTTTCAGAAAATGATATATTTAAAGAAATTCATATTATTAAAAATATTAAAAATAATATTGAAACTATAACTGATGTTTTAAAAGGAGAATTTTATCCTCAAAAAGGAAAAATTTTAAATCCTAATGAATTTTTTAATTTATTTATTAATTTTGAAATTAAAAATGAACAAATGAGAATAGATGATATGTTTAATAATAATAAAAAGAACAATGAACAATTAACTCCAAAAAATATAGAAAAACATTATAATTTTTTATATGAATTAAAAGAAGAATATTTAACTCAAAAAAATGAAGAAAGTTTATTAACTCCATATGTTAAAATGTTAGAATTAATAAAATATTTATATTTCAATTCAAATAATTTAAAATCTTTTTTATTCTATGTATATGATTCAACATCTGAATCAATAAATAAAAGAGAAAATATTAGAATTTTAAAATTATTTTGTTTTGATGCTGGTTTTGGATTTAAAAAATTATTATTAGAAAATCCTCATAATATTATATTAACATCTGGAACTCTTTCTCCAATGGAAACTTTAGAGTTTAATTTAAAAACTCCAATAAATATAAAATTAGAAAATAAACATATAATAAATTTAAACAATTCCAAATTTGAAATAATAACTTCAGTAAATTATAATGAAAATAAAATAAAATTCCAATTTGATAATTATAATCGTAATGATGAAATAATGATAAAATGTTTAGGAAATACAATATTAAATTATGTAAAATCCCTTAATAAAGGAGGAGTATTAGTATTTTTTCCATCATTTTCTTATTTAAAATTATGTTATTCAAATTGGCTTTCTCAAGGTTTAATAGAAAAAATATCAAAATATAAAAAAGTATATTATGATAATAAACAAGATAAAAAATTAATAAAACATTTTATATCAGATAATGAAAAAAATTCAATATTATTTTCTGTAGTAAGAGGTTCAATTTCAGAAGGAATAGATTTTACAGATGAAATAGCAAGAATAGTAATTTGTGTTGGAATTCCCTATGCAAATTTTTTTGAAGATAAAGTAAAATTAAAAATGGTTTATTTAAATAAATATAATAAAGAAAATAAAGATAAAAATAAATACTTAATATCAGGAGAAAAATGGTATAAAATTGATGCAATTCAAGCAGTTAATCAATCTTTAGGAAGAGTTTTAAGACATAAAGATGATTATGGAATTATGATTTGTATTGATTGTAGATTTGAAAATTCTAATATTAGAAATTTATTTTCAAAATGGATGAATGATATTTGCGAAGTTGTTTATATTAATGATAATAATTATTTTGATAATATTAAAAATTTTTTCGATAAAATGGATGAAAATTTTAGGAAGATAAAAGTCAATTTTAAAAGAAATAATAATAATATTAAAATTGAATATGAACAAGAAGAAGAAAAAAATAAAAAATTGTTAGATTATTATAATTATAAAAAAGATAATAATTATAATAATTTTGTTTCACCTTTTAAAGATAAAAACGGTTTTATTAATATTAAAGAATTAAATAAACAAAAGAATAAAAGAAGAAAACCTCAATCTCTATATGAAAATCAAGAATTTTCAAATTTTAATTTTAAAAATTTTTTAGGTAAAAAATTTAAAAAAGAAGAATCAAAAAAAACAAATCAAAATTCTCTTAAAATTGAACCATTGAAAAATTTTAATTCTCAAAATATAATAATTAATAATAATAAAAAGCAAAATATTTTAATTAATCAAAAAATTGATACTGAATCAGATGATTCAAATAATGATTTTATTCAAAAATTCTTGAATAATAGAATTATAAATGAAAATAAACTAAATTTATTACAACAAAATATAGGAATAGACCTAAAAAATGAAGAACAAAAAATAAATAAAAATGAATTTCAAAAAAGAAATGATATTGATATTAAACCATCAAATATTATAGATTTAGATAATAATAAATATACAATTGAAAAAGATGAAAAAGAATTACAATGTCCAATTTGTTTTAAAAATTATAATGAAAATATTAAATTTTCAATATCAAAATGTAAACATATATTATGTAATAATTGTTGGTTTTTTTGGCTTAAAGAGAAAATGGAATGTCCTTTATGTAAAAAAAAATGTAGAATCCAAACTTTAAAAAGAATAATAACAAAATCTTCATAAAATATATTAAAAAATATAAAATCAATAAAATAAATATTTATACAAAATCAATATAAATAATTTTCAAAATTGAAATATGTATTATAAAATATTTTAAATATTATACTAATATTTATTATTCATCAACATAAATTCTAACTTTTTCTTCATGTCTTCTATCCATATTTTTCATTTGACTATATAATCTTAAAACATGATAATCTAATTTAATATCCTCATCATCTTCAAGATAATCATTATAATTAGAATCTTCTATTTTAATTGAAGATAAACCTTCTGTATCAATTGAACTTTCTATTTCATTTTTTCTACAAATACTACAAATTACAATTTCACCTTCATTACTATAATTTGTTATAACACATTTATCATGTAATAAATGACCACATTTAAAAACAATAATTTTTTCTTTTGAATTTAAACTTTTATCAAAATCTTTATGACATTCATCACATTGTCTTATTGTAAAATTATTTCCATGTGAATTTAATTTTCTATATAAATCTTCTCCATATAAAATATCATTTTTAAGTAATTTTTTTGCATTTTTTAATATTGTTTCTTGTGTTCCATTTGAATCCAGCATATTTAAAAGAATTGTTTTAAATTCTTTAAATTCTGCGTCTTTATAATTTGCAGATACAATTTCTATTATTTTTTTAATACTTACATAATTACACATTGTGTCTAATAAATCGGAAATTGTTTTTGATAAATAATGATTAAATTCATTATAATTTTTATTTTTATTTTCAATTTTATTTAATTCAAGATTTATTGAATATAATTTCATTAAAAATATTTTCCATAAATCATTAATATTTTGTTCATTATTTTTACAAATATAATATGTATGTTCAATTATACTTTCAAATTTTTTTAAATTTTTGGAATAAGAATTTTCGTCAAATTCATTTGATAATAAATTTTTTTGAATTGCTTCAAAATATTTATTTAAATTATTTATACAAAGTTCAATAGCTCTTTTTGGATCTCCAGTTTTTAATAAAACATAAATACAAGCTTGAAGAACATTATGTTTTTCTAGAGTATCAATAATTAATTCATAAGGATAAACTTCTAATAATTTTAATGAAGGTAATATTTTATCATATTGTTTTAATTGACATAATAATTCAATATGTAATGTTAAAACTTGTTCAATAAATAATTGATCTTCTTCGATTAATTCATTCTCATTTAATTCTACTTTAATATCTTTTATTATTAATTCTATAAAACTTAATTTTAATTGTGGTTCAGATATTTTATATAATACTTCTGATTTTTCTTGTGGAAACCATGTAAAAAGAAATAATTTAAATTTTAAAACTGAAATTTGAATAATTGAATCTACATTTTTTAAAATTATTTCTTTCATTTCTTCTAATTTTTTTTTATCCTTTTTGAAAGAAAATTGAGTTAAAACCATATTTAACCAATTAAATAAGTTTTCATCTCTTTTTTCAATTCCACAATCTTCTTTAATAAAAACTTTCAAACATTCTTGATAATTTTTTAATTTTTTCAAAATATATAATTTAATTTCATCAAAAGAATTATCATTAATATTAATTAAAATTTTTTGATATTCATCATCATTGAAATTATAATCAGATTCAAAAATATTTTTTAATTTATTACATAATTCCTTTATTTCTTCTTTATTAACTTCTTTAATTAATTTTTTAAAGTTTTTTAAAATAAATGAAGAAAATTCAATAATATTTTCTTTACTTAAATTTATTTCTTTTGAAATTTCAATACAAAATTGATACAAATAAATTAAAATTTCATCATTTTTTAAATTTTTTATCATTACAATTAAATATTCAATTAAACTTTTTGGTTTCGCATTGTGAATTTTTGCTATATTATTTGAAAGTTGTAATATATTAAGTTTATTTTCTTCATTTTCATTATCATATTCTTCTAAAATATTATATGATTTTTTGTTTAAAAATATTTTTTTTACCAGAATAAAAAAGTATTTTGGTTCAAATTTACATAATTCATATAAATTATTTTCATTAAACATCCAGAAAATAATTTTAGAAATTAATTCTTTAAATTTCTCTTCTTTTATTTCTTCTTCATAATTAGGAAATTTTTTACCTTCAATACATAATTTTAAATACCATAATAATTTATGTCCATAATACTGTTTGCTAGATATAATTTCTTTCATAGAAACATCTTTTAATAAATAATAGTAAGTAAAATTATTTAAAGAATTAGAATTACGATATAAAGTAAATAATTTTTCAATAGGAATAAAATAATTTTCATCTTTTCCATTCATATATAAATAAATTAAAGGAGTAATTAAATTTAATTCTTCCAATTTATTTTTAACTTTTTCATTTTCTAAACATTGAATATTAATATGAAGAAGTAATTGACTTAATAAATCTAATTTTTTTCCTTCAACATAATTATCAATAATTTTTAAAATAAATTGTTCATCTAAAACAAAATCAATAATTTTATTAGATAAAATATAAGGTTCTAAATCTTGTAAAAATAATTCAGAATAATTTTTATTATCAAAAACAGGTTCAAGTTCTTTAAAAAGATAATCAAAACTTTCAATTTCAATACAAAATTCAATAGTTGTATTAATACATTCATTCATTTTATCATTATTATTATTATTATCATCTTCTAAAAAATTATTATTTGAATTATTTTTAGTTTCTGATATAACATATTGTGAAATTAATTGTTTTAAAAAATTACCAATAATTTTTTTTCTTTCATTAATATCTTGTGGAATATCTGCTAAAGAAGTTAATTTACCTTGATAAATTTGAATTCCAACTGATAATAAATCTTTCCAATTATTTTTATTTTTTAAAGAATTTAAACATAATTCCCAATTTAATAAAGATAATTTAATAATTTTATTATTACCTAATAAAAGAAGTATATTATTATTTTCAATTATAGAATATAAGAAAGTTTCTCTTGCATGTCCTTTTTCAGTTCTTAAATTTTTTTGTCCTTTAATATTAATAATAGTTTCTTCTAATTCTGCTAATTCATTAATATTTATTTTTTCAGGTTCTAAAAAATCTTTTGAAATAACTAATTCCCCAATATGGAATTTTCTAGTATTTAAAATTTTTAAATAATTTCTTTTATCATATAAATATAAAACAGAATTAGTTAAAAAACCTAATCTTTGAATAATAGAATCATTAATATAATGTCCTAATAAATTTCCTTGGGAAATAACATTATCATTAATAATTAATTGATAAATATAAATAACAGTTCCCCAATTAATAGCCATTAATAAAATATTTTCAGGTTCAATATTAGTATTAAAAAAATCTATTTTATCAATTGGTTTTCCTATTCCAATTGAAGCATCAGGAATCATAGCATCTAATAAATATTTTGGTTTAATCATATAACAAACTAATTGAGTTTGAGGTTCCATTCTAAAAATTCTTATTATTTCTAAATCACCAAAAATTGCATATTTACCTATATTTTTAAAATTAGGAAAATTTTCTTTTGAAAAATCAATTGTTTTAATAAAAAATGTAGGATAATTTAATCTTTTTATTAAATTTTGACTTATTAATAATCTATACATAAAAATAAATTCTTTTTTTATTACTGATATTTTAACTTCTCCTAATGAATCACTTGAAATTATTTCATAATTTTGATTTGAAGTATTATATACTTTAATATCTATAATAGGGTTTTTTCCTTCTTTATCTCTTTCATAATGTATTTTATCAGATAAAAATTTATTTTTTTCAGAATTAAATTCAAACATTGAAATAGAACCATTCATATAACCAACAAATAAAAAATCACATTCAGAAGTTAAATCCATACAAGTTACTTGAGGAAATTTTTCTTTTTGAAAAGGACTTTGAAATATTTTTGGATTATTTTTTAAATTTTTATAATTAAAAAAATATACATTACCAAATATATCTCCTAATCCTATTAAATCATTTTTTGCTATTAATGTTGTTATATCTATATCTTTTCTTATATTAAATATTAAATTACTTAATTCATTTTGACTTTCTGTTTCTAATAAATTAAAATTTATTTTCTCATTTAATATATGTTGATGAAGATTAAATGTTGTTTTTAAATTTATTTTGTTTTTATCATTTGAAGGTTGTTCAATATAATCTACAAAATCTATTGGATTTTTTATTTCGGGAATTTTATTTTTTGAAATATCTATTTCTTCTTTTTTTTCTTCTTTTAATTTTAATTTTTTTGTATATTCTGCAAGAATTTGTTCTTCTAATAATTTATTTTCATCTAATTCTATATCATTTATATCATCTTCTTCATTATTATTATTTTTTTCATTATTTATTTCATTTATTTTCTCTTCAATTGGTTCTATTATTGTTTTTTCATTTTTTTCTTCTGTTTTTATTTCTTGACTATTATCTTTTTTTTCTTCTTTTATTTCATTTTCTTTGCTATTTTCTTTTTCTTCTTTTTTTTCTTCATTATTATTTTTATTTGAATCATTTAAAATTTTATCAATCATATAATCATTTTCCATTTTAAATGGATTTTTTTATATATATTTTTGTTAAAAAACAATAATATTATTGACAAAAAATCGAATAAAATAAAGAATTATAACCTTTTAATGTTACTTCTTTTTTAATATTATTTTTTTTTTTTAAATTTTAATTAAAATGGGATGTTCACCTTCTTTTTCAAAAGAAAAAGGAGTTCCTTTTGTTGAAATCCAAAACAATCCTATTTATTCTATGAAAACAGCAGAAAAAGATATATTAATATTACAAGAAAAAGAAGACCCATTTATGTTTTATTCTATATTAGAGTTTATTAAACAAAGTAAATATAATTCAGTTTATAAGGTAAAACATAAAAAAAGTCATGAAATAAGAATGATGAAAATATTTAATTTACAAAATGAATCAAATATAACTGAGAAAGATATTGTTAATCAAATAGATATATTAAAAACTTTATCACATCCAAATATTATAAAATTATATCGAGTATTTTATTATTCAAATAAAATATATTTAATATATGAATATTGTCCCGATGGTAATTTATTTGAATATATAACAACATCAGATTCATTAAATGAAAATAAATCACGTCAAATAATGTATCAAATAATAAGTGCAATAAATTACCTTCATCATAATAAAATAATATTATGTAATTTATCACCTGAACATATAGTAATTCAAAATAAAAATAATGATAATAATTATTTATGGGTAAAAATAATAGATTTTGGAGCATTTAATTTATTATCATTAAATAATAATAATAATGTTATTTCATCAGGTTATAAATCAGTTTCAAATATAAATGTAATTCCACCAGAAATGAATTTAAGTTTTAAAACAGATATTTGGTCTTGTGGAGTTATAATGTATTTTTTATTATCTGGTGATTATCCTTTTAAAGGAGATAATCAAAAAGAAATAAGAACTCAAATTTTAAGTTTTAATAATAAAACAATTAAATTTGAAGGAGAAATTTGGGAAGATATTTCTCAAGAAGGAAAAAATTTTTTAGCAAAATTATTAGAATATAATCAATTTTTAAGACCAAATTCACAAAGTTTATTAGAAGATCCTTGGTTAAAATATAATGATGAAAAAGGAGAAAAAATTTTTTCTTCAAATGCTTTTAAAAATGCTATAAAAAATGCAAAAAATTTTCATAATAAAAATCAAATTAAAGAATGGTTAATTAGTTTTATTATTCGTCATTTAGCAAAAAGTGAAGATTTAGATTCTTTAAGAACATGTTTTATTTCTTTAGATAAAGATTCTGATGGAATAATTTCTAAAGAAGATTTATTAATTGGATTAAAAAAAATTATGACTCCTCAAGAAGCTGAAGATGAAGCTAATATAATTTTAAATAATATTCATTGTAAAGATAATAAAATTTATTATGATGATTTTATTAAAGCTTCTGTTAATAAAGAAGATTTAATTAATGATAAAAATTTAACTATTATTTTTAAATTAATTGATAAAGATCATAGTGGAAGAGTTTCTAAAGAAGAATTAAAAGAATTTTTTTTAGCTAATAAAGAAGATGAAGAATTAAAAAAATTTCTCGAATTACAAAAAAAAAATAAAAATGATATTTTTACTCAATTTATTAATGAATTAGATATTTCAGGTGATGGTATGTTAAATTTAAAAGAATTTAAACGGTTGATGGTAAAGTGTTAATATCATTACAGTAAATTTTATTCTATATGTATTATTCTAATTATTAAATATATCTATTTTAATATGTTAATAAATTTAATTAAATTTCTTTACAATATTAGAATTATTAAATTTTAAAAAATCAAAAATTTAAAATATTTTAAATTTATTTTTAAATTATAAATAATAATTTATATTTTTAATGTACAAAAAAAATAATAAAAAAATTTTATATAATATTTTATTATATATTTTAATTAAAGTTCAATTTTTTCAAATGTTCCATCATCAAAATTAGTTATTTGAAAATCTCCATTATTTTTTCCTTTATTTTTACAATTTATATTATTTTGATTTTGATTTTTTATTTCATTATTTAATTCTTTTCCTTTATTTCTTGTATTCATTCTCGAATAATTTTCTTCTTTTTTATTTTTATTTTGTATTGTATTAATTTTTTCATAAGGAATATCTTGACTATAAAAAAAATTTTTTAATCTAATATCATTAGTTTCTTTATTTATTTTTTCAATTTCATTTTTAAATTTAGATTTATATTTTTTAATTATATCATCACTAATTTGAATAGTACATTTTTTATTAGAATTACTTTTATTATTATTATTAACTTCTATAAAATTATCTCCTAAAATTTCATTAGTTAAAACTTTTTTTTCAATTAAAATATTAAAAAAACTTTCTAAATAATCACTATTTCTTTCAGGAAGAAAATATCTCGAAATTAAATTCCATTTATTTTTACAACCAAACCATTCAATTCCTTTTAAAAATAAGAAAAATTCTTCTTCACTTAACATAGTTTCATTTAATATTTTAAATTTTTTTATAATATTATTAGGAGCATTTTGACAAGTTAAATTTTTTATTCTATGTTTAATTTCATCAACAGTTCTCATTGGAAGCCAAAGTTGTTGTATTGTATTTACATTTTTTTTACCATGTATTTTTAATCCAATTAATAATAAATTATCATCAATTGAATCAAATTTTCTTCTACTTTTTTTTTTCGTTGTAAAATTTTCATTTTCATTTAATTGAATATTTCTATTATTATTATTTTCATATTGTATATTACTAAAATAAGTTCCATGTCTAAATTTATTTGTTATTGGAAAATATAATGGATTTACAAATGGAAAAAATTCTTTTAATATTTTTTTTGTGTCTTCTTTTGTAAAAGTATTATTTTTTGCTAATTTAATTATTAAAGGAAAAACTTCTAAAATTGGAGGTTGAAAAAAAGATAATTGTAATTTTAAATTCATTTCATTACATTGTTTTTTATCATATGTTTCCCATAAAGTTTGATTAAAATTAAATTTAATATTAAATTCAGGTAAATTTAAATTTTCTGATACTCTTAATTTTGCTATATAAAAAGAAAATAACATTGAATAACATTTTAATTTTAAATGTTTATTTTCAATCATCAATAAATTTTGCATTAATAATTGAATCATTAAATCATATTGTTTTAAAACAAAAGAAATTTGTTCATAAATATTCATTTGATTTATTGCTTCTATTTCTTCATTAATATGTGGTTTAAAAAAATTATTTTTATCCTCTTCTTCTTTATTATCTTTATTATTTAAAAATAAATTTTCACTAACATTACTTAAATTTAAATTTTGATTTAGATTCATATAATTATCTTTAATTTTCTTTATTCTTTTTCTTTTCTTATTTAATTTTTTATTATCAGAAGATGAAGAATAATTTAATTTAGAATTTTGAGTTTTATTTTTAGAAATTTTAGATATTAAACTATTATTTAATTCACTAAAATTATCATTAATTAGCATTTCATTCATATCTTCATTAACATCTTTAACTTCTTTTTTAGGAATATTTGCAGAATATTCTTCTTCATCAATAGAATATTTTGATTTTAAAATATCTTCAAGTACATTATATGATTCATCATCTTCATCATTTGCATAATCATAATCAAATATTCCATTTCTATTATCATGTTTTAAAAAAAAATCTGAATGATTTCCTCTTGACATTAACTGGATTTATTATTTTAAATTATTTATACTAAAGAAAAAAATAAAGAAAAAAGTTAAATTTTAAAAAAAAAAAATTTTTTTTATTTATATATATTATTTTTTTTAAACATTATTTTCTTTTTTTTTTTTTTTGGTAATTTATTATGAAATTATTTATATTTATTCTATTATTATATAAATTATAAATTTTAATTTCCACGATAATTAGGATTATCTTTTATTATAAAATTTCTTTTTATTTCTTTATTATTTATATTTTCAGGAATTTCATAAGTCACCATAGGTTGATTTAAAATATCTTTTATTTTATTTCTCATTTCACTAAAAATTGTTCCTTCAAATAAATTATTTCTTTCATTAATACAATTTTGTTGAATTTGTCTAATTTTTTCTTTAAATTTCATTTTAGCTAAATTTTTCTTAATTAAAAAATCATCATTTATTTCAGAAATTTTATTATTTTTTTCTTCTTTCATTTCTTCAAGTAAATCTTGATTATCATCACCATAAATTTTTTTCATTTGATATAAACAATAATCATATTTTAATTTACTTTCTCTTATTTTATTATATTTTTCTTTATAAATAATATCTAAATTTTTAGAATATTCATTTTGTGCTTTATAATAAGAATCTTCACTATCAATATCAATTTGAGACATTGATAAACTTAAATCTGCTATTTTTTCATTTGATTCATCTAAAATTAATTGAATTCTTTTTTTCATTATATCTAAAGGATCAATTGTAATATGAGGTTCATATAAATTAAATTTTTTTTCTAATTTATTTGGACTTGATTTTTTTATATTATTTGATTTTAATGTTAAATTATTTTTTGACAAATTTTTCATTGAATTTGAAGTTTTTAAACTAAATGGAGTTATTTTATTTGGTTCTTTACTAATATTATTTTTTTGATTTGAATTTTCTTGATTAGTACTACATTGAGTTTTTTCAGAATTATTATTTTTTGAAAAATCATGAGATTGAGTTTTTTTCTTTTTTAATGATAATGTTGAATGTATTTTATTTTTATTTAATATTTTTTCTTTTGATGGTGTTGAATAATTAACTGAATTCCTTATTTGATGACTCATATTATTTTTGATTAGAAAAAATATAATATATTAAAATTATAAATTAAATTTTTTTTGAAAATAAGATAATTTTAATTAAATAAATTAAATTCTCAATGTCTATATCCTCTTCCCTTCCAAGCTTCTTTTATTCCTATTAAAATTATTATTATAATAAATAATAAACAAAAAAAAATAATAAAATATATATAATATAGTTCACAATGATAAAAACCATTTATTTCATGAAATAAATTTTCACATACTTCTTTTATTTCTTGTTTATAAATTGATTTTCTTCCTTCATTTTTAAATTTTTTTATTTCTTTTGGAAGTTTAAAAACAAATCCAAATGAAATAATTAAACTTATTATTGCTTTTATAATTATACAAAATATATTTTGATCTTTCTTATTTACTCCACAAATTTTAGCAGTTCCTATAAATAAAAGAGCTCTTCCTAAATTAAAATTAGATAAAAAGAAAATCCAATCTTTCCAATATAATAAATTATAACAAATTGGAGGATTTTTTTCTTTAAAATTTTCTTTTTTATATTTATAAATATTATCATTTGGAATTATAGTTTTTATTGTTTTTATCCAATAAATTGAATAACATAAAGTTGGAATTGCTACAATATATTCTATCATATTACATAAACAATCTGTGATTTGAATTCTAATTTTTTTTTCTTCTATAATATTAAAAGATTCCAAAGTATCCATTAATTCATCATCATCTGTATATTCTTCATCATCTTTTTCTTCTTCTTCTTCTTCATTATTTTTCAACATAAATAATTTATTTATTTTAAATAATAGATAATATAGAAAATAATTATAATTATTTTATTTTAAATAAATATTAATTAAATATTATTAATTAATCTTATCTTTTTTTTTTTTTAATATATCAGTTTTTGTATGAACATGATGATGATTTTTATGTGAATGTGTTTTTGTTTTTGGTTTTCTTTGAGTAGTACAACAATATTTCATTATATAATATTCAAAAATCATAAAACAAAAAAGAATTAAAACAATAATAACTGAAGTATAACCTTTATTCCAAGTAATACCATAATTTTTACTTATTTCAATTAAATATTCATTAAAAACAGTAAAAATTTTATTAAAAAAATCTATATAAGTCATTGGTTCTGGAAAAATAGTTTTATTTTTATTTTCATCATTTAAAAAATTAATAATATTATTATATGTAATATTATCATTAAAATTTGACATTTCATTATTATCTACATAAATTATTTTAGGAATATGATCAATATCAAATCTCATTACAGTCCATAAATTTCCTCCACAATCTACTTTAATAATTTTTATTTTTGAATTTTTTTCTAATAAATAATTTTGAACTTTTTCTAATTCTTTTATTACATAATTACAAATTCTACATCTTATAACAGTAAATAAAATTAAATATGGATTATTTTTTCCTTTTCTAACAACTCTATCAAAATGAGTATTATTTACTGTTTCAATTGTAGAATTAAAAAATAATGAAGTATAATTAGTTCTATTTGTTATATTTGATAATGAAATAAATGATAATTTTAATATAAAGAGCAATAAAAATATTTTATAATTCATTTTGAATTTTTTTAAATTAAAAAATTAATAAAAATTTAAAAAAAATTTGTATAAAAAATGGAATGTCTTAATTTAAATGAACATTTTATTTTTTCATCAAATATAACTGCATCTTTTAATGGTGCAGATCCTTTTGAAGCTACATTACTTTTATCAATAAATGCATTATATTTTTTTGAAAAAAAAAGTAATTTATTAAAAGAAGGACCAGATATATTAGAATCTCATTTATTATTTAAATTTAAACACGAAGAAATTTGTTTAAAAAATATTTTATCAAATGATGATTCAATTGAATATTATATACTTAAAAAATTTGATGATTTTTTTCCTGAATTTTTTTTAAAATTTTCAAATCAATCAAAAGGGAAAGAATATGTTAAAATATTAATTTTATTTGAAGGATGGAAATTTGCATTTAATTCAATTAAAAGATCATTAAATAGTAAAAATGATATAGATAATAATGATAGTGATAGTGAAAATAATTCTAAAAATAATGAATCAAATGAAAAAAAAGAAAATTCAAATAATGATAATGAAAGAAATAATATTTCAGATGAAAAAAAGAAAGAAATGATGCTTTTTGAAGTTGATAAAAATTATTTATTTAAAATTATTGAAAAATTTATTTTAAATGATTTTGTTTTAATTATTGATTATATATTTGTTAAATTGGAAAAAAATTATAAAGGATTTGTTAAATTATTTTTTTATTGTGTTTGTTATTTCCAAAAAATTCAAATAAAATTAATATTTGATGATGAAATTAGTAATATTTTTAAAGACTTTATTCCAAATGATGATTCTAAATTTTGTTTAAGACAATTAAATTTAAGTTCAGCTAATTTAAAAGATAATTATGCCGAATTAATTTTAATTCCTTTAATTAATAATTCACCTCATTTAGAAAATTTAAATATATCAAATAATAATTTAACAAATATTTTTTTAAATAACCTAATTGAAGAAGTAAAACCGAATATTTTTTTAAAAACTTTTAATATTTCATATAATCAAATAAATAGTGAAAATTTATCAAAAATTATTTATCAAATATCAAAAATATTTTTAGGAATAAATCTTTTTGATTTAAGAGGAAATAAAATAGATAATAATTTTTTAAATAATTTTGATCCAAAAAATTACGAAGATTTACATTCTAAAATTCAAGATTTAATTAATTCTCCAAATACTTCTAAAGAAATTATAACTTTTGATTTAAGAGATAATGAAATTGATTTAGAGAAAACATCTTTAAGATTTTATTTAAAGAAAAAAAAAGAATTATCAACTCATTTAGAAATTAAAAATATATTTAATGAAGAATATGAAATTAAATTTTCTGGATTTGATTTTATAAGATTTATTTTTGATATATATATATTTAAAAAAAATTACAAATTTAATGGAGCATCAAAAAATTTCTTTAAATTAAATATAAATATCAAAAATTATCAACTAAGAATTCAAAATTTAAATAAAGCAAAATTAGTAATGAAAAATCAAAATAATAGAAATAATAAATTTATAACTTATTTAAAAGATGATAATGATTACAATTCAATAGATGAAGAAGAAGAAAATGAAGATAATGTAATTTCAACAAGTAGAAAACCAATATTTAAATTACCAAAATTAAATAAAATTTTTGAAAATAAAAATGAAATAAATGAAATTCCAGAAGAAGAAAGTTTAAAAACAAATGATAAAAATGATGATGAATATAAAAATTTAAAAGCTAAAAATTTAAATAAAAATATTGAAGATAGTGTAATTATTGAAGATGATGATGAAGAAGAAGAATTTGAAGAAGAAAAAAAAATCGAAGAGAAAAAAAAAGATATTATTTCAAAACAAAGAAAAATTTCTTATTTATCAAAAAGAAGTCGTTATAGTTTATTTGATAAAAAAATAGTAAAACAACATGAATTAGATTTATATAGAAAATTATTTCAATATTTTTTCCTATTAGATTATTATTTTGATCCAATTTTAAATTCTTTTTCAACAAATAATTCAAATTATATTAAAAGAGCAAATGATTATATGAATATTAAAAATCAAGATGAAAGATATACTCAATTAAGAACGTCTTTAAATCCAAAAGAAAAAAATCAAAATAATCTTGATTATAAAAAATTAAATCAAAAAGAAAAAAAAACAATAGAAATTCCATTAGAAGAATCAAGACAAATGTATTATGAATATAGAAATCATTTAAATTATATTCAATCTCAAATTCATAAAAAAAAAATTATAAAAAAAATAATCATAAATAGGACACCACAAGATATATTAGAAGAAATATATAAAAATGTAATAAATACACAAACTCTTTTTCCTAAAAATATAAGATTTAATCCAAATGCATATATAGACCATTTAAGTTATATGTATTTATTTTTATCAAGACCACATGATTATAAAATAAAAATACCATATACAACATTAAATAAATTTATTAGTAGAATAAAAATTGAAAGTATACTTTGTTATAGAGAAAAATCACATAATTCTTTAGATGCACTTTCAAAAATTACAAAAGGATTAAATTTATCTCTTCAAGAGAAAATAAATAAAAAATATAATCAATTATGTCAAAAAGCACAAGTTATTATAAAAGGATTAACAGAAGTATTAAATTTTGAAGGAAAAGAAAAATATTCTCAAATAAGGAATTTTATATTTGAAAGTGGAAATTTTTTAGATATATTTATTAAAAAAGCCGAAGAAATAAATTTAGAATGTGATTTAGTTAATATTGCAAAATATGTACAATATTGGAGAGATAATTATTTAAGAAATCAATTACATAAATTAATTATAGAAATTTCAAAAAAAGAAGAATCACCTTCAAGTTGTGATATGAATGAAGAATTTTCTCCTGCTAATAATAAATTTATAAATTGGAATATTACTAAAATGAATTTACCTAAAGAAATCAAATATAAAGAATTTTCTCTTCATCCTTTAAATTTAGATTATTTAAAATTAAGTGAATGTGATTCTAAAGATTTAAAAAATGATTTAGAAGAAATTACAAGATTAATTCAAGTTGATCAAACTTATGGAAAAAGAAATGTTTATGATAGATTAAATTTTTTATTTTGTAATACTTCAAAAATTAAGAAAAATAAAACAAATTATTATAAATTACATAAAGGAAATAATTATTTGAAAATAATGAGAGTATTATTTAGATATTTTAATAATATTGATTTTAAAGAATATTTAAGAAAAATGGAAAATAGAAATTATGAAGTTAAAACTACTCCTTCTTTTTATATTTTAAATTCTTCAACTTTACAAAATAAAATTTTTTCTTATCATAATATTAAATTTATTGATGAAGATTCAATAAATAAATATGATATTGAAGAAAGTTTAGAAAATGTTGCAATTGAAGAATTTAATTTAAGATTTATTGAATTTAAAAATATAGATTATACAAATTTAAGTGAAGTACAAAAAAAAAATAAATCAAATATTGAATTATTAAAATATAGTGAAAAATATACTTTTCCTGAAACATTATTAAATATTGAAAATAGTTCTTTTTCAAATGAGAAAAAAAATACTTTTAAAAAAATTGTTAAAAACCTTTTTTCAATATATCATGATCAATTTAAACAAATAAATGAAATAACAAAAGCAAAATTTGTAATAGTTTTAAGGCATTTTATAGCATATTTTTTATTTCTTAAAAAAGTTTTTTCAAAAGAAAAAAAATATTGGGAATTTATTAATTTAGAATTTTTTTATCAATTATATCGTTTTGCAAACAGATATAATTTTTCATATAAAAAAGAAAAAAATGAGTTTGATTATCCTTTTATTTTTTTATATTTAATGTGTTATTATTTTGAATTTGGAGAATCAATGAAAAGAAGAATAAAAGGTTTTGTTTATTATTTATTTTCAAATATGAGTCATAGAAAATATTGTAAAGGAATAGTTAAAGCTTTAAATAATCCTTATAGATATAATTGGATTTTATCAACTTATGAAATTTATAAAAAAATAAATTGTCAAAATATTACAATTAAAGTTTATTATCCTTCAAATAATAATGATTTAAAAGATGAATTTGAAATAGATGAAATTACTACTGCAGGAAAATTATTTGAAATTATTAAAGAAAAAAGTTTTGTTTTAAAAGATTCTGTTGAAAAAGAACAATATTGGATATATTATGTTTCTAATGAAAATCCTATTTCTTTTCAATATATAAATTATGAAGAATTAATTTTAAAATTAATTTCTGTTCAAGAAGAAAATGAGTCAAAAAATGTTTTTGATAATTTTTCTTTATCAAATGATCTTAAATCTTCTCAAGCAATTATAAATTCAGAAAAACATTCATTAATAAATGAAATAAAAGAAATTCAAGACTTTAATTTTTCTAATGAAGATAAAACTTTTCAAAATATGCATTTTGAAGTTAGAAGAAGAATTTTTTCTCCAAATTTATTTAATGGTAATATATCAAATATTAATTTTTATGAACAAGAATTACTTTATAATCAAATAAAATCAATATTTTATTATTCAAATATAGTAGATTATACTTGGTATGAAATTGGAGAAGAATTAGCAATTATATGTTATTTTGAAAAAATTGCTGATGATAAAAGACAAGAAATATTAAAAAGTAAAATTGAAATGGAAAAACAATTAGTTAAAAATAATACTAATATATCATTAACTCAAAATATTGATATGAAAGAAATTGAAAAATTAGATTTTCCAAAATTAAAATATAATTTTAAAAATTATAAAGGAAGAGATTCAAATCTTAGTGAAAGTTATATTAGTGTTAATAATATTTATAATAATAGTGAAGAAAATAAAAAACTTTTTGAAGAATTAAGTAATTTTTATCCTAAAAATTTTGGCGAAAAAGAAGGAACTTTAAAAAATTCTTTTGAAAAAATAAAAAAAAATATATATACTTTAAAAGATCCTAAAGAACAATTTTTTAAAATATTAGTTCAAAAACCAATTTTATTATCAAATATATATGAAGTAAATGTTAAACAATGTAATGATACTTTTCCTGAGAAATTTATAATAAGTATTTCATTAGAAAAAGTAGAATTTTTATTTAGGACAAATTTTAAACAATTTTTTGAATTTAAATATGATGAAATAGTAAAAATATTATTAGGAGATAATTATTTATTATTACTTAATGTTAATGTAAAAAAAGATGATTTAGATGAAAGAAATGAAACAATAATTGAATTAGAAACAGTAGACAATAGATTTATTTTAGAAGATATTTTATCATATTCTCAAATATATTTATCAACAAATACAAAAAGTGAATATGTAGAAATTGATAAAAACAATTTAATACACTTTAAAAATTATAATTTAATTTATGATAGAAATTTACCTTTTAAGAAAATAAATTATAAATCAAGTGAAAAATTAAATAATAAAGATATTGATAGAATGAGATATCTTTTACATAATAATGAAGAATATATAACATATAAAAATGCAAAAAATGAAGAAAAAAGAAAAAAAGAAGAAGAAGAAGAAAAAAAAGAAAAAGAAGCAAAAGAATCACATAAAAAAGGAACTTTAGATGTAAAAACAATGATAAATATTCCTAGATTTAATAATTTTGATGATGATTCAAATAGTGAAAATAGTGATAATGAAGTTCATGTTCAAAAATTAAATTTAAATAATAAAACGTATAATAATAATGAAGTAAATGATAAATTAGATAAATTAATAAATAAAAATGAAAAAATAGAAGAAATAAAAGAAGAAGAAAAAAATGAAAATGAAGATAAAAAAGAAGAAGAAAAAAAAGAAGAAAAAATATTAAACAAAGAAGAACAAGAACTTATAAAAAAACAAGAAATACATAATGAAAAATTAAAGAATGCAGAATTAGCTTTAACAAAAGCAATGGAAGATTTTAGTTTTGATGATTCTGAAAGTGAAAATAATATTAGTAATGAAGATGATGATGATGATGATGATGAAGATGATGATTTTTAAATTGAATTTTTTTCTATAAATAAATCTAATTATTTATATATATAAAATATCAATATAAAAAAATTATAAAAAAAATATTGAATATATTTAAAATAAAATTATAATGGAAAATAAAGAAATGTTAATTGAAAATCAAAATTTACAAAATTATAATAATAATAATATAAATTCTGAAGAAAAAAAAGGAATGTTTATTTCAAAATCTGAATTATTATTAGGTTTAGCAAATCATTTACAATTTACTATTTCTGGAAAAGATATTCCAAAAGAAATAAAAAGAAGATATAATGATTTTTTTCAATTAAGAGATAAATTAATAAAAAATTGGCCTGGAATTTATATTCCAAATATTCCAAGTAAAAAAAAATTTGGTGAATTAAATAGAAAAACTCTTTTATTAAGAATTAGAGCTTTAAATATTTTTTTATATAATATATCAAATATTCCTTATTTATATCAAAGTGAAGAAATTAAAAGTTTTCAAACTTTAACTGATGATTTTGGAAAATCTATTGAAAAAATGCCAAATAGTAATTATATTGAAATTTTATATAAATATAAAAATGTTTTTCCTAATTTTCATGAAGATTATGATTTAAATCAAGGAAAAGAAAAAATTAAAAACTTTAATTCATTTTTAAATAAAATTCAAAATAATTTAAATTCCTTTAAAAATATTGTTGATATTACTGTTGATAAAAGAAATGAAGATATGTCAAAATATTATAAATTAAGTAATAATATTGTATTTTATGAAAAAAATAATATTATGAAATATATTGATGGAAATTCAAATAAATTAATTTTTAATAATGAACAAAATGCAAAAATAAAAGAAAACTTTGAAAAAATAAATAATTTTTTAAATAATCCATTTGAAAATATTTATAATTGGTTATATGATGAAGAAAAAGATGTTAAAGCAATGATTGAAGCAATTAATAGTATTAATGATTTAGAAATAAATTACATTAAATTAAAGCAAAAAAATGAAAGTATTGAAAATGAAATCAAAAAATTAGAAAATGGTCAACAAAATTTTTTTAAAAATTTATTCCAGAAAAAAGAAAATACTTTAAAAGAACTTAAACAGGAACAAAATAAATACGAAAATACATTAAAAAGTTTAAATGAAATAATAAAAATAGTTACTTTTGTAATGGAAAATAAAATATCAGAATTTAAGGTAGAGAAAATAAATAATTATTATAAAATGATAAAAGATTTTTCAACAATGAGAATTCAAAATATTGATAAATTAAATGAATTATTTATAAATTTAAAAAATTTATTAGAATATGCAAAACAAAATCATGTAAAACAATTTTAATTTAATTTAATCTTTTAATATATATTAAAATTCTAAATAATAAGAAAAATTATTTAAATAAAACGATATCTTAAATTTATTTAATTTCAATAAGAATTTTATAAAAGAAAATAAAATGCAAACTATATGGACAAAATTTGAAGAAAACAAATCAATATTTGAAAAAATATATGAAAATTTAAAACAAAAACAATCATATGTTTTACAAATTTATAATTTTGAAGAAGAAGAAAAAAGAGAAAACAATAAAATTATATTTAAAGAAATAGTTCCAATAATTCAAATTAGAAGAAAAAAAGGAAGAAAATTAAAAGGAGAAAAAATTCAAGTAACACCTCATCAAAGAGTTCATTCAAGATTAAACAGTGATAATATAAAAAGAAAAATAAAAACTCATTTTCATTCTTTTATTGTTTCTTATTTAAATTTAGTAATAAAAAAAGAATATGGTTCTCAAAAATATAGATTTAAAAAAATGGATAGTGAAATAACTCAAAATATTACAATTCCTTATAATAGAAATTTATTAAATTCTCCAATTAAAGAAATATTAAAAAAAGTAAGTAATAAATTTAGTGATCATTTATCTAATGAAAGAATATTATCTAAAATATCTTCTTCAAAAGTTTTAATTAATAATCTTTTAAATTGTTCTTATAAAGAAATGTTTGAAAAATATTATTTAACATCAAGAAATTCATTATTTAATAATGAAAAAGATAATGATTCATTTGAAAATCATTTATTAAAAATTAAAAATCAATTTGGAGTTGAATATTTGGAAAAATATAAAAATACTGCTTTAAATTTTGTTAAATTTTTTTTAAATTGTAAAGAAAGGAAAAAGAAAAAATTTGATAATAATGATGATTCTAAATCTGAAATAAATTTAAACAACGAATCAACTTTATCAATTAAGAGTAATAATGAAGTTGTAAATAATGTTTTGTTTGTTACAAAAAAGGAAAAAAATTAATTTGTATATAAATTTAAAAAAATTAATGTGGGTTCTTTATGGGTAGATTAGTTATTATTTTTATATAAATTATATAGAACTTTGTAATGAAATAAAGTTTGAAAATAATTTGTTCATATTTTAAAAGGATTTCAAGAACTTTTCTTTTTTTATTTTCAAAAAGTTTATGAATCCAAGAATTTTATAAATTAAAAATTAAAAGATGAGCAAATTAAAATAATCAATCTTTATTTCTTATTACTATATGTTAAAAAAGTAAAAAAAAAATTAAAAAAAAAAACTATTTTTGTTATTATAAAAAAAAAACATTAAAATATTAAAAACCTAACCGAAAAAAAGGAAAATTTATTTAACAGCAGTATAAAATTTCTTAAATTGAGCTTTAGTAATTTTTTCAGGAATATCTTCTTCTTGTTCTTCTTCTTCTTCTTCTTGTTCACTATCATCATTTTCTTTTTTTTTATTATTTACCATATATTTCATCATTTCACCAATTTCAGCATCAGAAGCATCAATTCCATATTTTTTAAAAGCTTTTGAAAAATCATCAACTTTTAAATTATCTGTATCATTTTTATTTGCTATCATATAATTAAATATCTCATCAGCATCTTTATTTTTTGCACTTTTTAATTTTTGATTTACTAATAAACATACTATATCAAAATCAAATTCTTCTTTATCTGGATCTGTTTCTGTTTCTATATATTCATTTATATCTGATGCACTGTTTTTATACATACAAAATGAAAATAAAAGTGTTCTTAATTTTAATTTATTTATTTTATCTTTCTCATTTTTATATAAGTCAAATGCTAATTTTATATCGTTTTTAAGGTCTATTGGAACTTCATTTTCATCATCCATTTTTTTTTTTTTTTTTGTATTTTATTTTATTATATTTTATGTTATTTTATTATATTTTTATGGTTTTTTTTTTGGTTTAATTTTTTTGAAATTTTAATTTTGCTGATTTTGGGAGTTATTTTTTTATTATATTATTTTTTTTATTTTTTGATTATTTTTTATATTATTAAAAAAAATTATTTTTCATTTTTTTAATAATATAAACAATTATATATGCAAAACTTAACAATACCACAACACCAATATTAAAACCTAATATAATAAATGATTTAATAAAAACGAAAAAATAGGATATAATAATTCAATAACAATAAAATCTCATTCATTAATAGAAGGAATAGGAGTTAATGTTAAAGTAGGAAATCATAAAATAAAATTAATATGTTTTGTTAATGAAGGAATTTTATTTATTCCTTTTTATGGAACTTAATTTATTGAAAATACAATAAAACCAAAATTATCAGATAAATTAGTTATAATTGGACAAAATTAATATTTAATTTAATATTTTTTATTTTATTAAATTTAAAACAATTTTTTTATTTCTTTTAAAATAAATTAAATTTTTCAAAAATAAAATAAATGAAAAATTTTCAACGTCAATTTTCAAAAAAAAGAACTTTAGTAAATTTAAAATCAAAAAGAAGATCAGTTGATGAGTTAATTTCAGCATTAGCAGATAATTTAAATCATAAATTAAATTTAGGAATAAATTTAACAAATATTCCATTTAATCAAACAAAAGAAATGTTTGATATGTTGCTTTTTATATTTGCAAAAACAATAAGAAGTCAAAATGATAATTTAATACTTCGTCATTATTTATATAATTTTCCAGGATTAATTACAACATTAAATTTAAAAAAAAGTTTTTCTGATCCACAAGAAATTATGAATAAAATATGTTTATTTATTCAATGTGAACATAAACAAAAAGATACAATAATATGTTTAAATGGACAAATTGGAGATAAATTTTATTTAATATTTAATGGCTTAGTTGCAGTTTTAGTTCCAATAGAATATAAAATGTTTATGAGAATAGAAGATTTTATAAGTTATTTAGAAAATTTAAAAAAAAATAATGAATTTGATTTAATTCATAGATCAATAATGTCAAATAGGAAAATAATTCCTGAAAAATATTCTAAAATAGTTTTAGAATATGATAAATTATGTTCATTAACAGTTAATTTAACAAAATTTAAATCAGAAATAATAGATTGGAAAAATTATATAGAAAGATTAATTCCAAAAGGAATAAGAAAAGATAATGAAAATATAGAATTTATATTATGGAAATATCATTATGTTTGTGATTTAGAAACAGGAAAAAATTTTGGTGATATTGCATTAAAAGATGATTCAAAAAGAAGAACTGCAACAATAATAACATTAAAAGAAAGTTATTTTGGTACTTTAAAAAAAGAAATTTATCAAGGTTGTATTAGAGATGCTTTAGAAAAAATTAGAAGATCTAATATTGATTGTATTACTTCTACAAAATTATTTCAAAATTATGGTCATGATAGTTTTGAAATGAATTTTTTTAATTTATTTAAACATATGACTTTTGATAAAGGAAGTTTTTTATTTAAACAAGGTGAAAAAAGAAAAGAAATTTTTTTTATAAAAAATGGAGAATTAAAAGCTGAAATTTATGGTAATTGTGAATATTTAAATAATATAATAAAAGATTTAGGAGGAAATCCTTTTAATAAATTATTATATGATTTAATAAATCAAAATTATAAAATGTTTGAATTTAATAAAGAATTAAGAACTTTTTCTCTTTTTTTTATTAAAAATGGAGATGTAATAGGAATGGATGATTATATTACTCATAATGATTATTATACTATAAATGTTAGATGTTCTTCTGCAGTTGTAGAATTATTTAGTTTAGATTTAGAATTTTTTAAAAAATTATTAAAAGAAAAAACAATAAGAGAAAATTATTATAATTGGATTGATTCTAGGAAAAAAGTTATGTTTAATAGAATTAAAGAATTAAAAGAAAATACACTTTTACATTATTATACTTTTGTAAAAGATAAAAGTCATGATAATTGGAGAACTGAAAAACATTTTAAAATTGAAAAAAGTAATGAGAGATTATTAAAAAATACTTATTCTTCTTTTCCTAGAATAATAAATATAAAAAGTGAAGGTAATAATAAAGATAATGATAATGAAAATAAAGAGCATAATAATAATCATCATCAAGGATTATATATTACTGATAGTAATTTAAAGAATAATAATAATTATTTTGATAAAGAAATGAAAAATAAAAGAACTAGAAATTTTTCTGATGCATTGACTTTAGCTTCTTCTAATTATCAATCTGAAAGAAAAAAACAATTTAATAAAACTATTTTTCAAAATAATAAAGATTATATTAAAATGACTTTAACTATGGATAATTCTGGGAAAAAAAAACCAAAAATAAAATTTGGAAATTTCCCTATTAATAAAAGATTAGTTCCTAGATTAAATTTATATAATAATGTCATTGATAAATTAATTAGTCAACAGAAAAAAGTATGTATTAAAAAAACAAATATAAATAAAACAATTAAAAATTTCGATATCTTATCATTTGATAAATATATTGAAAAAAATAAAAGCGAAAGAAAATATTTACATAAGCCAAATAATTTAAAATTTGACAGTAAATTTTATGATTATATGAATAATAAAAATTTTATGCCAAAGAATATAAATCAAAGAATAAAGAATAAAAATTATCATAAAGCAAAATATTTATCTGATGAAGTTATAATGGATTATAATTATAAAATTTGAGGATTATAAATTTTTTTTTGAGTTATTTTGTAAATAAAATAAAACTTTCCTTAAATTATTGTTTAAAATATACTAAATATAATGTATATTTTTCTTTAAATCAATTAAAAAAATTTAATTAAAATTTTACTTCATAAAAGATTTTTAATATTTTTTATTTTTCAAAAAAAAATTTATAATTACAGAATATTATTATATTGAGAATAATATAATTTAGAAATTTCTCAAAATCATCCCCAATTTAACCAAAATATTTTTATTTCAATATTCATTTATTGTTTAATTTTAAATGAATTTTTTTTGGTTATTAGTATTTAAATTATTATTAATTGAATTATAATTAACTTTTTTAACAATATAAACTTTTAATTTAAAATTGAGTTTTAAGATTTTCTTTTTCAAAATATATTATAAAAGTAAAAATAAGAATTATTTAGGAATTGTTTTTAAAATATCAATTATTAATTTTTACAAATAAACTTATTTTTCAAAATTTAAAAATAATTAAATATATTTTTTAAATTTATTAATTAACTTTTATTATAATATAACAAACAATTTACCTTTTTCTGGATTTTTTATTATTTATAATAATTTCTAAAAATTTGATAAAACAATTTATTATTTAATTTTTTGGTAACAATGGTTTAGGAATTATTAAATTTATTTTACTTTCTTTAAAAGGATATAAAGTTGCAGAAGAATCAAAATGCAAGTCATTTTTTTATTTTGATTATAACTCTTATTTTTTAAAAATAATATTAAACATTTATCTATTGAAATTGAATGTTGTAATTTATTTCTTAATTATAATGAATATATTTATTTTTCTGATTCTATTAGACAAAAAATTTTTAAAGATTTCAATCATTAGAATATCATATTCAATATTTTAAATTAATTTATATGATACCAAAAGAAAGGAAACTGTGTTTATTATTTACCTATTCTTGTTTTATCTCATTATGAAAGAAAAAGATAAAAAAATGATTTGAATACATTTGATTGATTAGCAGTTGAAAAAGAACAATTATCTTTAATTATTAGAAATGATGAAAAAACTAGAATAAATAATAAAATTATTGAATATTTAACAACAGATAAAAATAATTAAATAATACTGAGAAATATAGGAAAATTACCATAAGTGATTTGATAAAATATGAAAAAAATAGATATTATAAAGAAAAAGAAAAGAAGAATTTTAATAGGGAAAAAAATTACAATAAATGATGATATTAAAGAAGTTTTATCTAATATTCTTATTTATCTTTTTCTTTGAATATTAATTTTCTTAAAAATGAAAAAAAAACAATTATTATTTTGAATTTTATAGTATAAAATAAATGAAAACAATTAACTTTTAAAAAAAATATATGAAAAAATTCATGAAAATTTTTTTATATTTTTTCAAAAAAAATTATATCAAAAATATCCTATGATATTATTATATTATTTTTTTATTTTTTTAGATTTATCATTGAAAATCTTAAATGCAAAATTCTTTTTTGAGAAAAATAGATGAATAAAATAATAAAAAAATAATATTATTTAAAATAATAATGGATTATTTGGGTATTGAAGTTCAAGAACACACAATATTCCAAAAAATAAAAAGATCAAAAATAAAATGTTTCTTCTTATTATTTGTAATTATAATTCTAATTGTAATATTAATAATATTTTTACCTAAATTTATATCAAAAGATGAAAAAGAAATAATTTTAAAAAAAATAAAAAATAACCCATATTATCATTCACAATATATTTTAGAAATATTAAATGGAACAATAAAATTAAACTTGGAAAACTTTAATAAAAACCATAAAAAACTAGAAAATAAAATAAATACTATAATAAAAGAAAAAGACAAAAATAAAGATTTATATTTAACATTATCTTCAATATATGGAGCATTCCTTGGAGATTCAATGGGAAGTTTTTGTGAATTTTTACCACAAAATAAAAGTAATCATTTATTAATATTTGATAAAAATCCAAATAAATTTTATAGATTTAAACCAGGTCAAATAACAGATGATTCAGAATTAGCAATGTCTCAAGCTTTTGGAATAATGGATAATTTAAATTATAAAAGTATAAATCAACATTTATTATATTATTATTATGTTATTTGGTTAAATTCAAATCCTTTAGATGTTGGAACAACAACAAGTTTTAGTTTAAGTTTATTAAATATTAATAAAATTAATATTACAGATAAAATTATTTTTACTGATAAATTTAAAAAAGAAATTTATGAAAATAAAGGTTATTCATTATCAGATGGTTTTATAATGAGAATTTCACCTTTTTTAGCTTGGTTTTATATGATGAATAAAAAATATATTAAAGAAGTATTAGATAGTAATAATAGTTTAAAATTTTATGAATTATATAATAAAATATATATTGAAATTTCAAAAGATAATCAACTTACTCATCCTAATGAAACACAACCAATTGGAGCTTCTCTTCTTCTTTTTATGGGATTATGTTCTATGCAAGAAAATTATAATGGACAAAATATTATAGAAAAAACAAAAATATTATTAAATTCTCAACATTTTAATAAAGAAGAAAATAAATATGAAAAATTATATTATAATAAATTTCATGAACTTTTATCAATATATAGAAATGAAACTTTTGATAAAGATATTTTCTTTAGTAATGTTCAAGGAGAAGATATGGGTAATTTTAATCATGCTTTTAATTTAACAATTTATTATTTAGAAACATTTGATGAAAAAACAAAAAAAATGAAATTAGAGGAAATTTATACAAATATAATATATGAAATTTGTGATTTTGGAGGTGATACTGATACTAATGCTGCTATTGTTGGAATGGTTATTGGTGGATTAATTGGAATGGAAAATTTTGAAAAAAAATATTTTGATGTATTTTTAAAATTTTATGATGAAAAAAGAATAATTTATACTAATACTTTTATGTATTTTTATGTTAAATTTTTAGAAAAAATTTCTTCTATGAAAACTGTTTTAAAAAATGATAGTAATGTTAGTTTTAATTTCATTAATATGTTTTTAAATATGATTTATAAAGATATTGATAAGATTAAATTATGATATTTCTTGAAATAGGAAATTTTTTTATTAAATAAATTTAATTAATTTTTTTTATTATTTAATTTACATTGAAATTACATCTATATTATTATTATTTAAGAAATATTTTGGATTTTCATTATTCTTATTTTCTTTGATATAATTTTTTATTTAATAATAATCATAATGAGAAGATAAATTTATATACTTTTTTTTTCTGATTCATTAATTTTTAATGATGTTTTTTATAAAATTATTGAATGAAAATGTATGTTAAATTAGAAGAATATTTTTTTATATAAACTTCTAAATTTTTTATTAATTTCTGCATTTTTTATATTATTATTTTTTTAAATTTTAAATATATTAATATTTTAAAAATTTTGTTTAATTTTTTTTTCTTTTATAATGGAAAATGAACCTGATATACTTAGATATAATTTTACTCTGAAAATTATCTTTGTAATATCACTTATTTTAGTAATTTTAGATTTATTACAAATTTTTATAATATTAGATTCAATAATAAAAGGTTACGAAAAATTTTCATTAGAAATATTTAATGAATGTATAAAATATCAAAAAATAGGAGATTTATTTTTTACAATGTTTGGAGTATTTACAGGATTTAGTGCAACATTTTTAAGTTTTGGAATTTTATCAAATTTAGAAATATTTACAAATAAATTTTTCGATATTTTTGTATATTATAATTACATAATATTTGGACCATATTTATTAGGAGCATGTTTTCTTAGTTTTTATTATTTTAAAGATATAGCATTTACATGTAATCCACATAATTATAAACAAAGAGTTATAAATTTTAGTTCAGTTGTTTGTATTCTTTTTTCACTTTCTTTTTCATTAATGGTTACTATTTGTGGAAGTGTTGCTTATTCTATTAAATTAGTTATGGAATCTATTGGCTCTGATAGAGATGGAAATTATTTTATTGGAAGATTATTTTGGGGATATATTTTCAGAAGACATTTAAATAATGTTAATAATAATAATAATAATGGGAATAATAATATTAATAATAATTTATTACCTATTAATCCTATTCATTTAAATGATGAGTTATAATTATTATGTTATATTTTTTTAATAAATTATCTTGGAAAATTTATTTTAATAATTTTTATTATTTATTAACAGGTAAATAAACTTCAATAGAAAAATAAAAAATAAATACTTAAATGTTAATACTCTACAAATAAATTAATTAAAAAAGTTGAAATTATACTTTTATCCCAAATAAAGATTTCATTATATTTTCTTTATAATCTTTATCAAAACTATGATTCTTTGATTTTTTATCAATAACATATTTATATTCTTCATCTTTTAATTTTTTAATAAAACATTCATTCATTTCAACTTTTTTTTTCATTTCAAAAAATTTTTGAAATTGATTTAATATTTTATTATTTAAATGACTTTTATTAACTTTTTCATTAGGATATTTTTCTTCTTCTATATTTAAAGAATTTAAAATTCCTCCACATACCTTTTTTAAATTTGTATTTTTTTTTAAATAATTTAAATTATTTTCAGTATCATGTTTATCTAATAATTCCTCAAATTTATTTTCAATATATTTTTCAGTTGATTTTTGAAAAGAATTTCTAATAATTTTTTTATCTTCAATAACATTTTCTTTATTAATTTCTTTAATAACATTATGTTTATATTCATGTATTTTATTAACTAAATCATAATTTTCATTTTTTTTTTTAGAATATTCAATTAAAAATTTAATCATATGATGATCAAAATAATTAGGAAAATTATTTAATTTAGGTTTATAACCTAATTTTAATAATTTTCTAACAACCCAAGATAAACCAGAAGTTCTTGTATCAGTTCCTTTTTTTAAAATTTCTAAATAATATTCAATTCCACTTTTAATATGATCATTTAATTCATTTTTTAATTTTTTTATTTCATCATGTAAATTTTTGGTTTTTTCTAAAAATTCATTTTGAAAATTTTTATTATTTATATCTATTTCTTTTTGTTTATTTCTTAATTCTTCTATTTCTTTTCTTAAAATTTGAATTCTTTCTCTAATTATATTTTCTTTTTTTTCCTCATTATTATTATATAATAATCTTAAAGAACATTTTGGACTTGATGTACTTCTTTTTATTTTTGAATGAAGATTTTTTAATATTGAAATTTTAGCATCTATTTCTGTTGTAATTTTTAATTTTTTTTCATCTCTTTCTTTAACAAAATTATTTTTTTCATTTATTATTTTATTTTCAATAATTATTTTTTCCTGTAAATTTTTATTCATTTCATTTATATATTGTTCTGCTTTTCTTTCATTTGATTGTTTATCTCTGATAATTTCTTTATATCTATTTAAATATGATATATCTTCAAAATTACAATAAGATTTTGATTTAAATAGATTTTTCTTATTTTTTTCTTCAAAAGCTTCAAAATCAAAATTAAAATTATTTGTTTTATAATAATCTGTATTTATTATTCTTTCTTCTTCATTTAAAATTTTTCCTAGTTGATGATATATTGATTTATTTATATATTTTAAATCTGAAATATCATTCATTAATGCTGATTTTGACTTCAATTTGTTATTTGCTAAAAAAATTGAAGGTAGTTCTATATAATAATTAAAAGAAATTTTTAACCTATTATTTTTTTTGAATTTATTTCATAAGAATTATCCATTGCTTCTATTATTGAATGAGGTAATTGAGACTTGAGAAATATTTTTTTTTTTGATTTTTTTATTTTGGGATGAGGAATTTTAAATTTTTTATCACTTTCCATTTTTTTAAAAAATATTATCAATTAATTTATTTTTTATTATCATTAAATAAATATTAATTATAAAGAACTATCATATGAAATTGAAATAAGTTTTTGGAAAAGAAATAGAATTTTAGGGAAATATTTAAAATTTTAATTAAAAAATATTATAAATATCATCTAAAATGAGATTATTTTCACTATTAAATTATTAACAAAAACTTTTTTTAAAAATATAATAATTAGAAAACATCAAATAATAAATAGTTAAAAACAAATCTCCACAATTTATTAATATGAAATTATTATAAGATAAAATTTTCAAGTCTTTAAAATATTAGTTTTAAACAATTTCAAAATTTTTAATTTCTAAAATAATATAAAAAAAGTATTTATAATGTTTTTTATAAGAACATTTTTTATTATAATAATAATTTAGAGTAAATCAAAATAATTAAAATAAAAAATCAATTAAAATATTAATTTAAAGATCATATAATAAATTTTAATTGTAAGAAATTATATAATAATACAAAACAATAACAAAAACCAAAAAAAAAATTATCCTTTTGCAATTCCAACAATTAATTTTCCATAATCTCCAGTAATTTTTTCTTTAATATCATCAATCATCTCTTTCTTAAATAATTGTCTATAATATTGTTTAATTTGAATTAAATCAACATCTCTTCTTGAAACTAAAATTCTAATAAGTATTTTATCATTAACTGTAATACCTTTAATAGCTTTATTAATTTTTTTAGCAAAATATTCACTAGGACAGATTAAAACATTAATAATAATATTTAATAATTTTTTATTATTTCCACTAAATTCAGAATCAATATTTTTCATTAACGTAAAATTAGATAATTTATGATATTCTCTACAAATAAAAGCTAATTCAACTGGAGATTTATAACCAAATATTTTATTAAAAACACAATCTTCATTACCCCACATTTTATCAAAAGAATTATTTAAATTTTCTGCACATTTAATACATTCTTCTTCATTAACATTTAAATTATAATTTTTATTACCATTTAATATTAATAATAATAATTCTCTTAAAGAACCATTAGTTTCACTTTTAATATCTTTAAATAAATCTCTTCCTTTATATAATTTAGGATATTTTTTAATAATTTCTTTTAAAGTATTATTTGATCTTGTTCCAATAATTTCAATTAAAATTTCTTCATCTGTTCCTATAGCATTTCTTAATAAAATACAATCATAATCTATTGTAGAAGTTAAAAGAGATATTGAAGCATTTAATATATTTCCTGATAATGATTTTTTTAGAGAAGTAAATAAATCTGGAGTATATTTTTTATTATATAATGATTTAAGTTCTTCTAAATGAGATTTTGGAGATTTTGTTATTAAATTTATAAAGGAAAGTAATTTTTCGTTTTGAGGTTTTGGATCTGTTAGGAAATTATTTAAAATTGATAAATCATTTTCTGTTGTCAACATTTATTTTTTTGGTTTTTTAAATATTTTTTTTATTTTTTTTTAATTATTTATTTATTTTTTTTAGTTTTTTTCTTTTTAAAATTTCATTCAAAAGTTTTTCAATACAAAAAAATTATTTTTAAACATCCTCAATTTTTTGTTTATTTTTTTTAAATTAATATTTGTTATTAAATTTTTAAATGGTTTTTTTGTTTCTTAAAAGAAAGAAATAAAATAATAAATTAATAAATAAAAATTAATGGATAAAAATGAAATTTTAACAGAAATTAAAACAAAATACCCTAATTTTGATTTATTTGTGGAATTTTCAAAAGATAATATTAAAAAAGAAGACTTAATTTTTCTCCTTCAATCAAATGCAAATATTGAAGAAAAATATATAAATAATTTTTCATTTTTAATTTTTGAAGATAAAGTAATATTTTAATTATAATATATAGGATATAATTTCAAAAAAAGAATTTATTGAAAAATATAAAAGTTTATATTCACAAATAAACACAGAAAATGTAAATCCAATTCCAAAAAATAATTCAAAAATTAGTATTTTTGAATATGAAAAAGAAAATTTAGAAGGTCCTGTTGTTATAAAAATGGAAGAATATAAAAATAATGAAAATAAAAATAATAAATTTTTAGACGAATCATCATTAGATGATATACAATTAATTAAAGATTTGGAAAAGAAAATTTATCCAATAAAAAGAGAAAATAGATTAAAAAGAAATAATAAAAAAACTAAAAATATTTTTAATTCAATTAATGAATATAATTCAATTGTAAAACCAATTAATAATTTTACTTTTTCAACAATAGAACCTATTTTAATAAATATTTCTTTAAAAAAAAACCAAAAAAAAACTCAGATTAAAAAATTTAATTATTTGACTCAACAGATTAATAAAAATAATTCGATTATAAATTTAAAATTTAAAGAAAAATATGATGATATACTTTCCCAAATTAAACCAAAACAATCTTTTATGAAAGGAAATTATTTTGATAATATTTCATTAAAAAATACAAAATCTGAAAGTCTTATATCTATAAATACTAGTTATAAAAAACTCAACAATTTAAATAATTTCAATTTTAAAATTCCATCAAAAAAAACTTCAAAAATCATTATAAAAGAGAATAATTACAAACTTAAAAAGGAATTATTTAAAAAATATTTAAATGTTTAAGAATGTAAATAATAAAAATAATTTGATTATTTTAAATAATAATTGAAAATCATTTATGATAATAAAAATATATTATTGTAAAGAGTGTAATGTACTAAGATAGAAATAAATTTTTTAAATTTTTTATATATAAATCTAACAAAGATTTTAATTTAAACAATTATTTATTTCTAAACTAAATTTTAATTAGGTATGGTCCCTCCATTTAAAATTTTTTTATTTTAAAATTTTTTTTATCTTAAAAATTTAAAAAAAAAGCATTAATATAGTTTTTTACTAAATTAGAATAAATCATATTATTATTTTATGATTATTTTTTACCCTTTTACTACTATAACAAAATAAATAGAAATTATAATAATTTATATATAATTAATATCGAATTAAGAGAATAATCAAATTTATTTATTTGTAAATATTTTGATTATCTTTATTTAAATACTAACTCTTGACAATGTATTTTTCACTATTTATATCAGAATTATCTTTATTATTTTCTTGAGAATTCTCATCTTCCATAAATTTCATAAAAATTTGTGAATAAAATAAATCTGGATTATTTAAATTCATATTATCTAATTCAATTTTTTGATTAATAACATTAAGAAGACTTTTTTTTGAACAAGTATTTTTTTCATTATTATTTAATAAATCTTTATTAGGTAAATCAAAACTTTTTCTACCAATTGCAAAACTTTTTCTACCTGCTTCAATACTTTTTCTAAAAGAGAATATACTTTTTCTAGATCTAGATGATAAAGGAGATACTAATTGATTAAATCCTAAATTATTATTTTCATTTATATTTTGATTTAATGAATTTTTTAATTCATTTTTAAAGTCATTCTGAAAATTATTTTTAATATTATTATTATTATTCTTATCATTGTTATTATTATTTATATTATTATTATCAACACCTTTAATTTGAATCACATTTATTTTAAAATTTTTTTTATTTTTTTTGTTGATTTCATCCTTTATAAAATCTTTAACTTTATTTCTTAATAA
>JAJJKW010001649.1:0-48885 GCA_023805745.1 Isotricha sp. YL-2021b | reverse complement strand
AATTTCTCCTGCTTCTTTTGTTGCTTTTCTTTGACCTTCATTAAAATATGCTGGAACTGTTATAACTGCATTTTTTATTTTTTTTCCTAAAAAATCTTCTGCTGATTTTTTTAAATCTGATAGTACCATTGCTGATATTTGTTGAGGATAAAAATTTTGTAGTTGACCATTTAAATCTATTGATATTAATGGTTTATCTTTATCTTCTTCTTTTATTACTTTAAATGGCCATAATTTCATATCTTCTTGTACATGAGGATCTGAGTAATTTCTTCCTATTAATCTTTTTACATCATATATTGTGTTTTCTGCATATTTTGCTATTTTATCTTTTGCAGCATCTCCTATTGATCTATTGTTACCATCTATATATACATATGATGGAGTTAATCTTTTACTATGTGAATTAGGAACTATATCTACTTTATTATTTCTATATATTCCTACACATGAAAATGTTGTTCCTAAATCTATTCCTATTATTTCATCTGATATTTCTTTATTGTCAGTTTTTTCCATTTATTTTTTTAATTATTCTCCAACAAATATTTCTCTGAATTGGCAACTCAGAAAGATTTAAAGAAAATAAATAATATTATCTCATATTATATAAATCTTAATTATAAAAAAATTATATATTGCTTTGAATTTTTACTTTTCTTTTTCTTTTCTTTGTGAATTCAATTATTTAAAAGATTACTTTAATTATGCTTTATTTATATAATAAAAAATATTATTTTAATATTTTATTCAAATAAACTTTAATTTATTTTTGAAGATTTTTTAGAAATATTAATTAATTCAATTTTATCATTAATTTTTAAGAAAAGGTTTAAATTATTTGTAATTTGATAATTTTTAAATCAAAAATAATTAAAATTTTAACTACTATTTTAATAGCATAAATTAGTATTTGTATGACTTTTTTTATTTAATTAAATTCTTTTTTATTTCTTTTTTACCAAAATTAATTTTTTTAAAACTTTAAATGAACATAAATAATTTTTCAAAAAATGTGTATTTTTTTTTATTTTTTATTTTTATATTTTTACTCTTAAAATAAAGATTATTTATTTTTTACAATAAAGTTAAGTTATTTTAAAATAAATAGATGATAAATTAGAGCATAACAAATTAAATTTGAAAAAATTAAAAATTAATTTAATTTATTTTAACGTAGAATATGTATCTAAAAATAAAGAAATAAATTAATACTTACTATATTAAAATAAATAACTACCATCTTAAAAATAAATAATAAATGATACTTTCTAGAAATAAAAAATAAATTACGGACTAAAGATTAAAAATTTTATTCACCAAATAAAGATTATTATTGTCTTTCTTACTAACTATATTATAATAATAATTTTATGATTACCCACTATATATTGTTATAAATATTTCTAACTAACTATAATTTATATTTTATATTTTATTTATTACCCACTATATATTCTTATTTTTATTTTTACGGACTAATATTTTTAATTAATTTTTTACACACTATTATATTAATAATATTTTTCTACGCACTATTTATTATTTTATTAATTACCATCTATGATTATCATAAATAATCTTTATTTCTTACGAAATGAGATAATTTATTTGATTTATTACCAACTATATTATTTTAATTATTATTTTTTACCATCTATATGTTTCATTTTATTATTTATTTTTAACATTCTTATATTATTATTTTTTGGATACCGACTAGATTTTTTATATTTATTTTACGGACTATATTATTAGTTGTTTTATTTACACCCTAAATATTATTATTTTTAATTATTACATTCTATAAAATAATAATTTATTTCTTACTCACTTATATATAATTATTTATTTATTCACCCACATCTTTTTTTATTTAATTTTACTTACTATATTTTATTATTAATACTTACAAACTTTTTATTATTATTTAAATATTTTGCCAAGAATATTTATTATCTTTAAATTGAGCATAAGAAAATAAATCATATTCCTTTTTATCTAAAGAAAGTTTTTGCTTTCCAATAGGTTTAAAGTTCAGTATTCTATTTTTTTGATTAATTTCTTTATTATTATCATTATCCATTAGATTAGTATTTTTATTGTTATATTCACTCATTTTTAATAATAAAAATATTAGTAAATTGAAAATAAGAAATTTTATTTATAATTATTATTCATTTTATATAAGTAAAAATTATAAAAAATTATTATTATAAACAATTAAAAAAAGAAAAAAAAGAAATTCTTAAAAATGTAAATAAAAATGAAACTTTGAGAAAAATAGATATATGAAAATAATTAAAATGTGAGGTATATGAAAACAATTAGTTTTGTTAAATATTTATTGAAAGAAAAATTTAAAAAATAAAAAAAGAAATTTCAACTAAAATACAATTAAAAAAAATGTAAATAAAAAATAATATAAAAACAAAAACAATTCATAATAAAATAAAAAATTAATCATTCTTTAGAAATAAGTAAAAATAAATTATAATTCTTCAAAATATATATTAAAAGTGTAAAAAAGGAAGAATTATTACAAAAACCTAAATAAAAAAAGAAAAATTAAAAAATTAATAATTACTGAGAATGATAATATTTTTGAAGAAATATATAAATATTTTTAAACATAGAATAAAGATAATTTATTGAAAAAGAAGGAATAATTATTCCAAAATATTAAACGAGAAATAAAGAAATAAAGGTTAAATTTATTAATTTTAAAATAAAATATTTTTAATTATTAAGGCAATTAAAAAGTTTTTTATTAAAATAAAAAATAAAAGATTACCTTTTTTAAAGTATATAAATAAGGATTTCATATTTTTAATCATTAGCAAAAAAGTAAATATATTATAATTAAACATTTTAAGAAAATTTTTTGTTATATTTTTTTTAATTAATTTAAAAAAGGATATTTGTTCTATAAATTATATTAATATAGATAAATTGCTAAGATTAACAAGAATATAAATTAAACCTAAATTTTTAATTCCTTTATTTTTTCAAATTTTTCCTTATTCAATATCTTTAAATGTTTTTATTATATTTTATTTTTAATTTTTTTATTATAAATCAATTAGAACTTTATTTTAAAATTGAAAAAAGAAATTAATGAAAAAAATTTGTAAAAATTGAGAGAATTTATATTTATTATTTTTTCATTATTTTAAATTTAAAATTTAAAAAAATGAAAGATGAAATTATTGAAGAAAGAGAAAAGAAAAATAAATTAAATGTTTCTGATAATTTTTCATTTATTGAATCAAGAGATAAATATAAAGTATCATTAAGAAAAAAAAAATTAAGTGAAATGATTTCTATAAAAAGAAATATAAAAAATAATAAAAAATGTATATTTGAACCAATAATTAATTTAAATAAAATAAATATTGAATTAAAAAATGATAATTTAGAACCAATATCCGAAATAACTTTTTTATTAAATATGATAAATGATTATAGAAAAATTGATGATAATATTTATTATATTTTATATAAAATAAATGAAAATATAAATGAAGTAAAAAATAATTCAAATGAAATAATGAAAATTCAATTAATTAATAAATTAATTTATTTTATTTCAGAATTAAATTATAAAGATAAATACCTTATTTATTTAGTTTTCAAAATATTTTTAAATATTTTACAAATCAAAGATATTTATTTTTATTTTTAATTTACCTTTTTTATATTCTTGTTTTAGTTTATGTGTTTAAACACATAAAACTTCTTTTTATGCGTTTTCAGTTAAATTATTTAAAAAACTCTTTACTATGGAAATTACTCTTTTCCCTTTTCCTCAATTTCATAATAATTCTTTCAATAGTTTATCTCATTTTTTTTAAACTTCCAAAACTAACTTCTCTTAAAAATCTTAAGACACTTTTATATTTATCTGAACTTCAAGAAAAATTATTTTTCCTTTATTATTTGATAAAAACATTTATTTACCATTTTCATTATTCTTCCAAATTACACCTATATTAACCTTCTAATTATTATCAAATATTTTTTTTACAAACTTTTGGAATGATAATGTTTGATTATTTTATAATCGAATAAATCTTCATTATAAATTGGATTTTCCTAAAATCTAGTTTAAAATTTAAAGAAAAGGAGGGACTGTATTTCTATTAATCAAAGAAACATAAGTAAATTCGTATACTAATATCTATCAAAATTAGTCTTTTTTAAATACTAGTAAAATAAAAAATTAGTTTATAATATAATTTTTTTCATAAAACTTTAAATTCTATCTATCCAATTTTTTATTTCTCAAATAAAATAATGTATATCAATATTTATATTCTTTTGTTTATATTATTTTTATCTTATATTTGTTTTTTGAAATATTTTTATTTTATTGTGAAAAAAATTGAATCTTTCATTTTTAATGAGATTAATCCATTGGAAAGTATTGTAATTTTTTTTAATATTTTCCATAGAACCAGGCAAATAAAAAATTCCTTCTTTAAATTCATTAATATTATTATTATCTTTCCAAAAGCCTTTAAAAAAAAATTCATTTTCAAAATATATACATCCATATCCACATTTATTATCTTTAACAAAATGACCAGAATATATTGTATTATTATTAAAATAATTATCATCTTTCTTATTGAATAAAATACCTTTTCCTTCTTTTAAATCATCAACAAATTTACCATTATAAAAAGAATCATTTAATTGTAATTCGAAAATATATTTAATTTTGATATTTTAGTATTCATAATTGTTTCTTAATCTTTAAAGTTAAAACAGAATATTCCATATCCATTTTTTTTATTATTTTCCCATTTTCCATCATAAACTTTACCATCTATATATTTCATTACACCTTTTCCATGTTTTAAAAAATTTTCATTTAAGTCTCCTTCATAAATATCTCCATTTAAATAATTAATTTTACCATTAAATATATTTAAATCATTATCACAAATTCCTATTAATTGACTTCCATCTTCAAAATTTATTTTTGTAATTCTATCAATAATAATATCATCTTTAAAATATATTTCACATTTTATTTTATTATAAAAATTTAAAATACCTTTACCATCTCTTTTTCCATGTATAAAATTAACTTCTAAAGTTTTATTATTTTTATAATGAATTTTCCCAAATCCATTTTGAACATTATTTTCCCAATTACAATCATAATAACCTTTATAAAAATATAATATTCCTTTTCCTTCCCTTAAATCATTTTTCCAATATCCTTCATAAATTTCTCCATTATTATATTTCATTGCTCCATAACCATCTTTAATAAATTTATTAGTTTCACCTGAATAAATTCCATTGTTAAATTTTAAAATTTTCACTTTTTCATTCTCTATTTCTTCTATATTTAATATTTTATTATAGAAAATTCTAACAATATCATCAATCATTGTTTTAAGCGATTCTTGAATATTAATATTTTTTTTAGCAGAACATTCAAAAAATTTCATATTATATTTTTGTGCAAATATTTCTCCTTCTTCTTTACTTATTTTTCTTTTCCTTTCTAAATCACATTTATTTCCAATTAAAATAAAAGGAACATTTTCATAAATTTTTATTTCAATATATTTATTTATAAATTTTTCAAGAACATCAAAACTTTTTCTATCAATTATTGAATAAATAAATATTAATCCAATAAAATTTTTAGCTAAATGCATTGTTGTAGAAAAGAATCTTTCTTGTCCTGGAGTATCCCATATTTTTATTTTTATTTTTTTTTCAAATTTTCCTAGATTAATATTTGTATCATTTGAAGTAAATTCTGCATTAATTGTTGTTAATTCAAAATTAGAAAATTTATTGCCATTGTATAAATTATAAATATTTGTTTTACCAATTTTATTGCTACCTAATAATCCTATTTCAATAGGCAATTCCATTTAATTATATTATTCTTTGAAATGAAAATATAAATTTTTTTTAAAAAATATTTTTGGATACATCTCAGAAGATATTTAATAAATTTTCCTCATTTTCTTTGATACAAGGATTTTTAAACAAAAAATAAAAAAAATTTTAAAAAATAAAAATTAATGTATATATAATAAAATATATATATTTAAAATGATAAATCATAAAAACTTTTAGGAGTGTAATTAATATTATTATTAGTTCTATGTCTTGAACATTCTTCGCAATATTTATCCCCATTTTCTCCCATTATATCATAAAATTTTTTACATTGTTCACATTTATGCCCTTCCATTTTTTCTCTTTCTTTTCTATTTCTTGTATTTTCAATAATATTATTATTTTTTTTAATTTTTATATTTTTATTTGTTGGATAAGATCTTCTATTTTTATTATCATTATGTTTTAATTTATAAAATTCATCATAAGTTGGTTCTTCTAAAGTTTTAATATTTAATTTATAATTATTATTTAATAAATTATTATCCTTATTACTCAAATTAACTGATTCTTCTTTACTTAAATTATCCATTTGATTATTAATATCATTTATTAAAGAACTTCTATGTTGAATTTTAGAATTAATTTTTTCTTTTTCTTTAGAAATAATTTTATTTGTATTTGGATTTTTAAACATTAAAAATTCTTGATATTTAGTTAAAGGATTAGAAATTTTATGAGGATTAATTTGTAAATTATTATTAAAATTATTTTGTTTATTTTTACTTTGAACTCTTGAATTAAATTCTAAAGAAGATATTGATGAATCAGATGAAGGTGTTGGAATTTTAGTTATTTCATTTTCTTTTATTTTAATTATTTTATTATCAGATAATTCATTTTCTTCTTTTATTATATTTAATAATTTTTTATCTTTTTTTGAAATATTTTTTAACTCTTCTTCAATACTTGAAAAATGATCAGGAGAAGATTTACTTGAATTACTTAATAATTCTATTACATTATTATCTTTTTCTTTTTCTATTTTTATTTTTTCTTTATCATCTTTTTTTATCCAATGACTACTATTTTTTCTTATTTTTTTACTTTGATTATTTTCTTTTGTTATTTTTCTTTTTATTGGTTTATATTCTTTATAATTAAATAATGTTTGATTGAAATTATTTATTTCTTCTTTTGAAGATTCTGAATTAATATTATTATTATTATTATTATTGTTATTATTTATTTCTGAATCATCTTTAATTTCAAAAATTTTTTCATTTGTATTAAAATTTGTGCTACTTGTTTGAGAATCTTTTATTTTTTTATTTTCTTTTTTATTTAATTTTACTTCTTCTTTTTCTAATTCATTTTCTGAATTAGAAAAATTTTGAGAAGCGCCATTTACTGTAAAAGAAAGTATAGATGATTGATTTTTTGGCTTTTTTTTCTTTTTTGATGTATTTCTTGAATCATATTTTTCCTTTTCAATTCTAAAAATTTTTTATTATATAATTTTATTTTTTACACTTTATCATTATAGTAATATTCTTCATTTGAAATTTTATCTAAGAATTTATTTTTGAAATCTAAATTATAAAAATATTATATATATTTTATTATTAAATTTACATTCTGATATTATATTAAATTTTTGGTTTAATTGACTTAAATCTTTATTAAAAGAGTCAAGCATTTCTTTAAATTGGTTTATGTCAGATGAATTAACAATAATTTTTTTATTTTCATTTGAAGACATTAAGTGATAATTTACAAAAAATATTTTTAAAATTAAAAATAATAAATAAAAATTATAAAATGTCAAATAAAAATTCTTTTCAAGAAATTGAAGATATTTCAAATAAAAAAAATCAAAATCAAAATCTTGAAAATATAAATTTAAATCAACAACATCAAAATGAAATTCCAATAAACTTAAATTCAAAAATTAAAAGTAATCTTTCAGAAGATTATTTTCAAAATAAAATAACAAATTCAAATCGTTTAAATAAAGAAAATAATACTCAAACAGATAATTATAACATAGATAATAATATTAATAAGCAATTATTTATAAAAACAGATTGGAATGGATATAAAAATTTTTCTTTAACACTTTCAATAATTTGTGTAATATTTAATATATTTTTACCAGGAATTGGAACAATAATTGGAATTTATGGAATGAATGAAAAAAAAATTAAAAAATCTTTTATTTGTACAGGAATATGTCAAATTATTTCTTCTTTTTGTTTTGTTGGATGGTGTTATGCTCAATGTACTTCTTGTTTTTATATTGCTGCTGCTAATTATGGAAAATCTTTTGAAGAATTTATTCAATTTGAAAATATTAAAAATGAAAAAAATTAAATTATTTAATTTAACTTTTTTATTTATATATGTATTGAGTATTTTAATGTTAATATTAATATTTAAAATATTTATTTTTTAAAATTAAAAAATGGTGAAGAAAAAATATTTTTTCTTAAATAATTTTTCTTATCTAATTTTTTAAATAATAAACTCTAAAATTAAATAATTTAAAAATAATCACTTAAAACAATTTAATATCATTATTAATAATTCTAGGAAGATGATTTAGATAATCGAATAAATTAATATTCTTATTACTTAGGTTAATATTAATAATAGAATGACTAGTTTTATAAGGAGTATTATTAACTAACATTTTTAATCCTAAACAATCTTCATTATATCCTCTTAAAAATTGTTCATTTTCACAATAAATATTAATAATTCTTCCTCCAATATTATTTAAAATATTAGGAAATTTCTCCATATTTAAATCAGTAGCAGCTGAAATGAAAATTACATCATTTAATACATCATCACTATCAATTTTAGAAGAAATTTTATTTAATTCAAGTAAACAATGTTTAATTACATGACAACCTAAAGAAAAACCTATTAAATTAATACATTGAAATTTAAATATTGTTCTTGAAGTTATTATATAAGCTAATAATTTACCATAAAATTTAGCTACTTTTTTATTATAAAAAAGTTCTGAAGAATTTGTATTTGTTTGCCATTTATATGTATAAAAATCACAATTTGAATTTTTATTTTGATATAAATAGGAATTTAAATTTTGTGCAATAAGATTATTTGCAAAATTACCATCAATTAAAATAGAAATTTGAGTTGAAGTTTTAGATATACTAATTGGAACTAAAGATAATTGTTTAATATCATATTGAATAAATGAATGAATACTTTTTGGTTTTTTTGAAAGTAAAGTTAAAGGAATTTGGAAATTCATTGGAATATTTATTTTTATTGGTAAATTTAATTCTCCTGATTCAAAAACTTCACTTTTTTTTCTTATAAATAATCCTAAAGAATTTATTATTACATTTACTTCTAAATCATTTAATGTTGTATCTGATTTATTTGAAAGATTTGTTAATAATTTTATTATTTTTTCAAAATTAATTGTATGTTTTTTTTGAGTTTGTTCATCATATAATATTTTTGTATATGATTTTAAAATAGGTTGATAAATAAAACTTTCTAAATAATAATTTATATCTATGCAATTGAAAGTTAATAATAAATGGATTAAAAATTGTCTTTCTTTTGAAGATATTTTTAATTTAGGTAATTGATTTGGTATTTCATTTTCTTGTTTTTCTTTATTACAAACTGAAGAAATTGAATTTAACATAACTGAAAAAGAAAGAATAAAAAATAAAAATTTTTCTTCTGTATTTAATTTTTTTAAAATTTCTTGTTTAATATTTTCTAACTCTTTTTTAATTTCTTCTTCTTCTTTTGTTTCAACAATTTTTCTAAATTCATTTACAATATCATTAAATTTTTCTTTTAATCCTAATGATGTAATATATTTTTTTATATTATTATAAATAATTTTTTTATTATTTTCACTATTATTAATATATTTCCAATTACATAAAACGAAAATTTTAAAAAATAAAATTTTTTCTTCTAATTCAAAAATACTTTTATCAAATATTTCAACTTTATTATCAACAATTTCTTGAAATTTAGTTTTTAAATAATTAAAACTATTACTTTCAAGAAAAGGATCAGTATCTGTTTTAAATTGATATAAATAAATTAAAATTTCTTCAACTTTAAATTTAAATAATTGTGTAATAGGAAAAATAATAAAAGATGGAATTGTTTCAAATTTTATTTTTGTTCTTGCATAAGTCATTGCAAGATTTAAAATAGAAATTTGGACTTTTTTTAACATTTCTTTTTTATTAATTTCATTTGCTCCTTTATCTTGAAAATATATTTTTTTAATTTCTCCAATAACATCTTGATGATAATAAAATTCAAACAAAGCATTTAAAACATCTTTTTCATAAGAAGCTTTTTTTCTTAAAATTTTTGGATTTTCATCATTAAAAAATAAATCATAAAAGAAATTATGAATAGTTTCTACATAACTTGATTTTTTAAAGGATTTTGTTTTAAATATATATTGTTCAATATTATTGTAACTTATTATTTGTTGTCTTACGTCTTTATAATTTTTGAAATTTTTACATTGTTTTTTTGCTTCTTCTAATAATTTATTTAAAGAATTTTCATTATCTATTTCTTCTTTTATTATTTCTTCTTCTTTTTTCTCTTCTTCTTTTTTCTTTTCTTCTTTTTTCTCTTCTTCTTTTTTTTCTTCTTCTTTTTTTTCTTCTTTTTTCTCTCCTTCATTTTGTTCCTTTGTTGTATCTTCAGTTTTTTCAATTTGATTTTCCATTTTTTAAAATGAAATAAATTTTTAAAAAAACGAAAAATAAAAAATTATTATCTCATTAATGTTTTCTTAATTAAATAATTATACAAAAATTAAATCTAAAATTATTTTATGAAATTTCACCGATAAATTATTTCAAAGTTCTAACTGTTTTTTTCTTGTTTTAAGGAAAATAATAATGATATATTAATATAAAATAATAAATATAAAAATATATCGAGGATTTTAAAATAAATAAAAATGATATTTTAAAAAAGTCAATAGGTTTTAAAGACAATATTTAAGATTTATTTAAAATTATTAAAAAAAAATTAAAAAATTGATACAATATAATTCCTAAATATATTTAAATAAATATTCCTTGACTCCATTTTTTTTGAGAAAAAAATATGAATTGAATTGATTTTAAAAATAAAAAAATAATTTAAAAAGTTAAAAAATAAATCAAATAATTTATTTCAAATTTCTAATTTAAATAAATGATCAGGATTAGGTAATAACATCAATAAAAATTTTGAAAAAAGTACCTAAAAAAAATAATTCTTAAATAAAAGTAAATGAAAAGAAAAATTATTTAAGAAAAACCATTTCTATTTTTATGACCATCAAAATAAAAATCAATTAAACTAAAAAATAAAAAAAAAGTTTTAATACAAAAAGAAGTATTTATATTTTATAATATATTTAAAAAGTGAATTTTTTATATAAATAATATATAATAATTAAAAGAATATAAAAAAATAAATGAAATGAATATAAAAACAAATTTAAATAATAAAAAAAAATAATCTAAATAAAAAATAGACAAAATAAATAATCATCTATATTTAATAAAAAATATAAAAAATAAAATAATAAAGATGATTCCCACAAAATTTAAACAACCTAAAGAAATAGATTTAAAAAACAAACTTATAGAATATTTTAACAAAATTCAAGTTCAAAATAAAGAATTAATGAATTTTGTTGCCCAGTTACAACAAAGTAGGAGTGTAATATCAAATTTAAAAATAACATATGAAACATTAGAACAAGTTGAAACAATTAAATCAGTTTTAACAGTATATATTAGTGATTTAAATGCTTTAAAATCAAAAATTTCTTTTGGAGATTCTAATGGAATAACTATTGAATTTATTTGGAATGATACAATAAAAAATAAAACATGGAAATCAAAAAATATTGAATTTGAATATTATAATGCATTATATAATTTAGCTTCTTGTTATTTTATGATTGGAAGTTTTAGATTAAAAAATTTAGAAAGAAATAATACAAATGATACACAAACAATTAGATATTATAGATATGCTTATTATTTATTTGATTTAATTAAAAGAGAAGCTTATATAAAAATTGAAAAAAATAATTTACCTTATGATTTAAATCCTAATTGTGCTCAATTATGTTGTTATTTATCTATGATAAAAGCCCAAATAATTTTTGTTGAAATTGGTGAAACACAAAAAAAATATTTTGAATATTTAGGAAAACTTTATAATGGAATTTCAAGTTTATATCAAAAATGTTTTGATTTATGTAAAAGTGATCCATTAGTTAGTATTGGAGATAAAGTTTATATAAAATTTTTGAATAATAGAATATCATATTTTAAAGGAAAAATGTATTTAAAATTAAAAGAAAAAGAAATAGAATCATTTAATAAAGATGGTAATAGATATAAATATGCCTTATCTTATCAAGCTTTAGCAGTAATGGCTTTACAACAATGTGAAAAAACAATAAAAGAAGTTGCTATTTATACTGATATTAATGAATTTAATCAATTATTACAAAAAGAACAAAAAGAAGGAGAAGATATGTATGAAAAAAATAATAATGTTTATCATGATAGTGAAATTGATTTATCAAAAGAAGAAATTGAAGAAATTATAAAAATTGTTCCTTTAATTCCAGAGTCTTTATATATTGAAAATATAAAACCAGAAATTAATAGTGAATATTATAATAAAATTATAATATTAAATAATATCATTGATCCAAAAATAAAAGAAAAAATAAATAAATTCAGAGAAGAAATGGAAGAATATTTTATAACAAATATTTCATCTTTAGAAAATGAAAATTCAATAAATTTATTTATAAAATCTTTGAATCTTCCAAAAAAATTAATATCAAATGATGAAGAACAAAATTTAACTTTTAATATTCAAATACCTTTAGATTTATGGAATAAAATAGAAAATGTTCAAAATTTAGGAGGTAATATAGGATTATTATCAGCAATTCAAAATATAATAAATCATTCTCAATACACAATTAATATATTAAATGAAACTTTAAAAGAAATGAAAAGGGAAGAAATTGAAGATGCTTCTTTTAGAAAACAATTTGGAGAAAAAAAATGGATAATGACTCCTTCAACTCAATTAAACAAAAATATTATAACAAGTTTAACTAATTATTTAAATAGTTTTATTAACACAAGTAAATTAGATCAAGAACAAAAAAATGATGTTTTAAATAATGCAGAAAAATTCCAATTATTAAGTGAATCTCAAGTAACTTTAAATCAAAGAATACCAGGTTCAAAAGTTACTAAAAGTAATTTAAATAAAGAAGAACAAGATATAAAACAAAAAATATTAGCTTTAAAAGATTTAAATAAAAATATTGAAGATATGAAAAATTCTATTTATAATTATATTGAAAATGATAATAAAATTATTCAATTATTTTATAATCAAAAAAATGATGAAAAAACTATTTTTGAAACTCAAAAAGCTGAAATTAATGTAAAAATAAATGAATTGAAAAAAAAATCTGAAGAAATTCAAAAATGTGAAAATGAAATTAAAGTTTTAATTTCAAAAATTCCTGCTCCAGATAATAAAATTGATGTACCAAAAGAAGCTCAAAATTTTTTTAATAATTTAAATTCATTTGTAGATTTATATTTGAATAAATATAATAAATTTAAAAAGGCTGGGGAATATTATGATAAATTACATAAAGATATATATAAAAATATTCAAAGTTGCAAAGAATATTTAGATAAAAGATGTGAAGAAAAAAAAGCTTTATTTAAAGTATTAGTAAAAAAAGATTATGATGAATGGAAAAACCAAAATCAAAAAAATGAAAATAATTTCAATAAAGATGTTGCTAATGACTTTTTAGATCCTAAAAAAAATCTATTTACCAATATGAATGTTTTTAATGGACTTTCTTCTTCTTATATTCATGGATTTAAATAAATAATTAATTAAAAAATATTAAAAAAGAACTTTTAAATTTATTAAAGAATATAATTAAAAAAATATTTTTGATTTTTAACTTATTTAAATATTAATTAAAGTTTAAATTTAATTTATTCATTTTTAATTTCAAAAAAAAATGAAAAAAAAAAATATACCAACATCAAATAATATATCTAAAAAAGATCATTCATTAATAAATAATACAACAACAATTCAAAATCCTTCTCAATTTCCAATATGGGAAAAAATTTATTTAGATACAAAAGAATTAAAAAAATCTGATAATTTTTTTTCAAATTGTAAATCAATATTAATAGAAAATGAATTATATTTATTTCCATCAACAAAGCAAAATTTCCAAGAAAATTTATATGCAAAAATAAATTTAGATAATTCTCAAATTACATTTAATAATATGTTATATGATGCATTTTATCCTATATTAAATCCAAATAATAAAATAATATATTTATATACATATGATTCATCTTATAATTCAGATTATAGATATTCAATAATTGAATTTAATATAATTGATAATTCTTTTAATTTAATTCAACAAAAAGGAGTTCCTCCAAAAGCAAGAAATGAGAATTTTACTTCTTTTTATTTAGGAGGAAAACTTTTTTTTTTTGGTGGAGTTCAAAAATTTTGTGGTGATATTAGTATAAATTATTTATTTAGTTTTAATTTAAAAGAATTTGAATGGAATATTGAAGAAATTAATCAAATTTATCATAATGATAATTTAAGTTTATCTTATCTTTCTAATACTTATGATGTTTCTTGTGTTAATATAAATGAAAATAAAGTATTATTAATTGGAGGAAAATTTTATGATGATGTTTTTTATTCAAATACTTCAATAAATTTACATAAAAATAATATTGTTGATAGTTCTGAAATTGTAGAATTTAATATTGAACCAAATATTTCATTTAATTATGCAAAAATTGAAAACGATATGAAATTTGGTTTTTTTTCTTGTTGTTTATATAAAAATATAATTTATATTCATAATAATGGAAAATTATATCAATATGATTTTGAAAAAGAAGAAATTTCTATGTTAAAACCAAGAATTTTTGAACCTGAATCAATATCAAATCCTAATATGTTTATTTATAATAATTATTTATATCTAATTGGAAGATTTAAATGTTATGAAGATTGTTATTTTTTTAAAACTTCTTTAGAAAAAATTAATATAAAATGGAATAATGATAATTTAATTTCTTATGAAAATTTATTAAATTTTAAAGATTGTAGTGATATGATTTGTTCTTTTAATAATGAAGATAAAACTAAAGAATTATATTTAAACAGAAAAATTTTATTTAATTTTTCACTAGCTTTAAAAAACTTAATTATTAATTGTACACAAAATTCAAATGTTTATATATTTAATGATATTAATTTTGTAACAATGTTTCATATACTTAAATTTATTTATTCAAATTTTAATGACGAAATATCTAAGATTGATATTGAAATTTTAAAAGAAATATTTTTTGTATTATTAAGATATAGAGCTAAAAGTCTTTTAAATATAATAGTTTCACATTTAAAATTATCAAATGATAAAGTTGTTCAATTTTATGAATTGGCTCAAAAATATAATTTTCAAGATTTAATGCAAAAATGTAAAAAATATATTTCTGAAAATTTAAATAATGGTGTAATTATGAATGAAGGAAATGAATTAAAAAAAAATTTTTATCAAAATTATTTTTGCCAACATAAATTATATATTCAATGTAATATTGCTGGAATTGAAGTAAAAAATATTGGTCAAGTTACTTTAACAAATGAAAAAGTTAATGAAATTAAAGAATTAAGTCAAGGAGGAAAGTTATATTATTGTTTAAATTGTAAAAAAGTTTTTTCAAAAATATAAAAAATTTAATAATATTTTATTTATTAAAATCAGTTACAAATTTTCGATAAATATAAAAAAATTCATAAAAACTTTAAAAAAATTATATCCTTTCAAATTACAAAAAAAAAGAATTCAAAAAAAAAATTAATTCAAAACAAAATATAAATAAATCCAAATCAAAAATTTTAATAAATTAAATGGGAGATTACTTTGGATTAAATCAAATTATAAGTATAATTCTTGCTATTATTCCATTTACATCTTGGATTTGTGGAATAATTACTAGAGCAAAAGATGGAGCAATTGTAGCAGCAATTTTAAGAATATTCTTTGGTCTTTGGATTGTGTGGTTGATTGATTTAATTATGATGATTATGAAAGGTTCTATTTGGAGATTAATTACTATGTAATAGTATTTATTTTTAAATTATGGACTTTTCTTTTTTAAAATATTAAAAAATATTTTTTTTTAAAATGTATTTCATCTATTCTTATGAATCAGTATTATAACTTTTTTATATTATACTTATTTGTTTAATATTTGAGATTTGATTTTTTTATAGAATATTGTTTATTTTTTTAAAAAAGTTTTTTAAGTATTTCTTTTTCCTTTTTATCTTTTGTAATTTTAATTGTTGTTTAATCTTTTTCCATGAAAATTTTTTAATAAAATATTTATTATAACCGTTTTTGGGATTTTTAAATGGAATTTGTTGATTTTTTTCAATTTAAAAAGAAAATTAAGTTTGAATTACTTAAATTTAAATACTATTATTTAAGTTTATTTTAATTTTTTGAATTTTTAAACATTGATTTCTTATTTGTGATTAATATAGAAAAACAAATTAAATTAATTTTTAAAATGACATAATGGATTTAAAAAATATATTAAATTTTAAAAATAAAATTGTATATGTAATTCATAATAAAATAATCAATAAAAAATTTAAAAGCTTATTTTTTATAATTTCTCAAAAAAAATAAGGATATATAAAAACATCCAATCAATACTTTTTTAGATATAGAATTTTATTTACATTTATTTCAATTAATGTAAAATAATAATATAAAATATAAAAGATATAAAAAATTTTAAAAGCTTCCATTAATTTTTATTTTTTATTTCATATTAAATTAAATATTTTTGAAAAAATACTAATATAAATAATTTTATTATACAAAATACATTAATAATTAATCATCATCATCATCTTCATCATAATCTACTTCATCATTTTTTTTGTCATTAATTTCTTCTTTATATTGACATCTTTGAATTAAAATTTTAAGAATTTTTTTAAAAGGCAATTCAACAAAAGAATAAATTAAAATTGAAAAAATAAAAATAAAAAATCCACAAATAAAAGAATAAAGAAGAATATTAGGAAGAGAAAAATTTATCAGAGTTTCACTCATATAAATAACACACAAAATTATAATATTAATAATTAAAATGAAAGTGAAATAAAATCTATTCAACATTAACCAGAAATTATTGCTAAAAAAATCATTGATTAGATTTACTCCTTTTATATAAAATATAACAGCAATTAAATGAACAATTATAATAATTATTTCATTATCAAAAATTAAAAATTTATTTAAAAATTCATCATTAATCATAGAATCTAAATATTTGTTTATTATATTAAATATTAAAATGATATTAGAAATGAATAATCCAATAATTATTTTAATTGTAATTAATAAAGTTATTGAAAAATTACTACAAGATTTATAAAAATTCACAATATTACAAGGAAACATTAAATAAGGCTTATTTTTTATTTCATTTGATTCATTTAAATTTGAGACAACAAGTCCTTTTTGAATTGTAAAATTAACAGAACCAAAAAACATTCCAATTAAAAAATAAGAAAAGTTAAAAATAGGATTTGTCATTAATTTTCCAAAATCAAAAAAATAATAATAAATAGTTAAATAAAAATCTTTTAATAAAAAGCAGAACGTAATTTTAAAAATATAAATAATTAAAATTAAAATTATTAAAACAATATCATTTCTATATTTAAGTTTATAACAAGAAAAGATAATAATAGAACCAATTAAGAAAAAAATAATTTCATTATTAACAAACCATAAATAATCAAAAATATTTTGTTTATTTCTAAAACCTCTATCTAAAGAAAAAGAAGGAATGAAAAAAAAAGATAAATAAAATTTCCAATCATTAATTTCTGGTTTATCACAAAAATATTTTCCAAAAAAAAACCAAACAGGATTATTTAAATATTTAAATAAAGTAAAAAAAGAGAATTTACAAAAAAAAATAATAAAAACTAACATAAAATATTTATGACTTTGATATAAAATAAAAGGTATTAATTTAATTTTATTATCAATTTTATCATCAAAATAACACATTAATTTATAATTTAAACAATATCCTGAACAAGAAAATAAAATTCCAGGAGAATATTTTATTCCAAATATAAAAAGAGGATAAAAAGGATTTATAAATAATTTTTGTAAAGAAGAATCTCCAAAAAGTCTAACAGGAGAATTAAATAAAGCAAAAAAAGTAAAACCTAAAATAATATGAAACATTGCTATTCCTCTTACTCCTTTTATATATGTTAAACCACTAAAATTATTTATTTTTGTGTATGTTAATTTAAAATTTACTAATTCTCTTAAATTTTCTTTCCAATTAAAACAATCTTTTATTTCTTTTTTTGAGAAATCTTTTCCTATTGCCATACTTTCATCTAATTTTTTTGAATATAAATATAATAGATTAAAAATATGTATAAATAATATATATATGATAAAAATTATAAAAGGACTTAATTTTAATAAATCTTTAAATTTGAAATTCGATGATTCTTCATCTAATAAAATTCCTTCTACATTATCATTTTTTTCATTATTTAAATCCAGAATATTATTTATTCCTAAAGCTGTAGAATAAAATAAATTTGATAAATCTTTTCCATTACAATAGTCATTTTTTGGAAGACAAAAACCTAAAAAATAATTTTGATTATCATAAATAGAAAGATTTTTTTTTATTTTATTTGATTTATCAATTATTGCTATAAAATATTCTGTTGAATTTTTAAGTTTTAAAAATCTATAACTTTTTTGAAAACATTGATCATATAATCCTAAATCATTTTTATTTTTTGAAGAATCTTCTAATAATTTCATTATATAATAATTTGAAATAGAAGTATTTTCTTCTCCTGTATAATTAACAAATGTTAAATTTAAATAATTTATACATTCTTTACTTATTTCTTTTAAATGAAATTGATCATTATCTTTATAATAATTATTTATTAAACTATAAAAACTATTTCTTACTATATCAAAAAAAATATCCATTGGACTTGTAATATTTCTCTTTTTAATATTTGAATTTTGAAGAAGAGTATTTATAAGATTATTATTTAAACCATATTTAAATTGTAAATAATAATTTAAAGGAATTTTTATTTCTGAAGAATTAATTAATGATAATGAACATAAAAAAGAAAATATAAAAAAGAAATACAATTTTCCAAAATTTATATAGGACATATATATTTAAAAACAAAAAATAAATTATTTTAATTCAAAAAATATATTTATCTTTTTCTCAAGAAAAAACATTTTCCTAAAAAAATTAAAATATAATAAAATGAAAAATCAAATTCCTCATTCATTTATTATATCAAATCCAAATTTAAAAGATATTTCATTAAATAATACCTCTCCTTCAACAATATCAAACCCAAATATAACTGAACCAATAAAATCTAATTATACAACTTTAAGTTTTAAATTAGTTTTATTAGGTGATATAAGTGTAGGAAAAACTTCAATATTATCAAGATATTTAACAAACTCATTTAATGAAAATGTAAGTTGTTCTATTGGAATTGATTATAAAATAAAAAATATTATTTATGAACAAAATTTAAAAATTGATTTGTGTATTTGGGATACATGTGGTCAAGAAAGATTTAGAAATTTAACTAAACAATATTATAGAGATTCTCATGCTATTCTTTTAATATTTTCTTTAAGTGAAATTAAATCTTTTAATAATTTACAATTTTGGATACAAGAATTGAAAGATAATATTAGTGATGATAATAGTTTTATTTTTTTAATAGGAAATAAATCTGATGAAAAAAATATAGATAGTAATATTATTCAAGAGTTTTTAAATCAAAATAATTATATAAAAGGTTTTTTTGAAGTTTCTGCTAAAACAGGATTAAATATTGATTATGCTTTTAATAATATTACTAAAGAATTAGTTAACTTTTTTTATGATGATAAAAGTTTTATTAACAATAAGAATTTAATAAGCAGAGAAAGTAATGCTATTTCTTTTGAAAAAGAAAAGAAAAAAAAATGTTGTTAAAATATTAGGTATTTTTTATAATAATATATTTTTAGTATAGATCTTTATAATTATATTTCTTATTTTATTAATGTTTTTTATTATTATAATAAAAAATGATATTATTAAATAAAAAGAAAAAAATAAAAAAAAAAATGAATTTTTGAAAAAAATATTTTTTTATTCTCAGTTAAATGAGACCATTTTTTTTTTTTCTTATTTTTCTAATATCATATATTCTCCACAGTTCATCAAATAATTATTTAACAAAAGTAGATTTCTTTTGTAGAACATGTAATAAAACTTTTGATTCAATAACTAATTTCTTATTAAAAGGTTATTTTAGGAATTTCTTATATAAATTTTTTACAAAAGTGTGTACAATAGAATTAAGGGAGGATGTATGTTATTCTGCAATTTTACGTTATGGACCAATTTTTTTTGATAATTTAGAAAAAAAAACATTTGACAAAAATTTAATATGTCCTTTTTTAGGGATTTGTAGAGATGAAAATAAATATATAACTATAAAAAAATATCAAGAAAAAATATTTAAAAATTACCCAAAAAATAATAATAAAGAAAATAAAAGAATATTAAATTTATCTAATAAAAAAATAATAAAAGCTGTTCAAGTAACAGATATTCATTTAGATTTAAATTATAAAGAAGGAACAATAATAAATTGTGGAACACCATTATGTTGTCATGATTATCCAAATAATACAAAATATAATTTATATAATAACAAAAAAAAATATAATCTATCAGGAAAATATGGTGCTTATGGAACTTGTGATTCAAGTATTGAATTAGTTAAATCTTTTGCAAGAAAAATAAAAGAATTAAATATTGATTTAATAATGTTTACAGGAGATAATATTGCACATTTTGTTTGGGGAGATGAACAAGAAGATGTATATAATGCTACAAAAACAATAATAAATATAATTCAAGAAGAAATTGGATTAAATATACCTATTTATCCTTGTATAGGAAATCATGAAATTGTCCCTGTTGATGAATATATATCTTATAAACATAAATATTTTTTAAATAATATAACAGAAATATTTGATATTTATTTAAATGAAGAAGCTAAAAAAACTTTTAGAGAAAATGGATATTATTCTATATTATATAATAATACTAATTTACGTATAATTTCATTAAATTGTCTTCCTTGTGATTCAATGAATTTTTATTTATTTACAAATCATTCAGATGCAAAAAATATGTTTAATTGGTTAGAAGAAAGATTATATTTATCAGAAAAAAATAATGAAATAGTATATATTATGGATCATATTCCTTTAATAAATGCTCAGCATACAGAACAATGTGCTAAAAGATTACATATTTTATTTTCTAGATATCATAATTTAATTAAAGGATATTTTAGTGGTCATACTCATAGAGAACAAATGTCTATTGTTTATGACATATTTAATAGAACTAAACCTATTTTAGTTAATTATATTTCTAGTGAATTAAGTTCTTATGGTAATTTAAATCCTTCTTTTAGAATTTATGAAATTGATTATGAAACTAAATTTATTAAAGATTTTATTCAATATAGATTTGATTTGGAAAAAAGTAATTTATATAAAAAAGATTTTTGGTATATTTCATATAGAGGTACTGAATTATTTAATGTAAATAATTTAAGTGATTTAGAAGGGATTAATAAATATGAAGTTGATTATAATTTTTTAGTTAAAAAATATACTGATTCTAAATATTATGAAAAGTTAAAAACCCATAAAAATTTTTTATTAAAAAGAGCCAAATGTTTTTTTAGAAATGATATCCAAAGTGAATTTAATAAATGTATTAAAATAGGAATTAGTATTGAAAATGAATTTGTTTATCCTATTTTTAATAAAGTTATGGGATTGTGGAGAGAAGATGAGTAAAAACAAAGTTTTTTTGAATTGCTTTAGTTAAATAAGAAAAAAAAACATGTAATTTAAATAAAGATTAATTATGAAAAAGTATATATATTTATTAATATGAAGATATTTTTAATAATAAAATATTAAATTTTTCCTTAAAAAACATTTTATATTAAAAGTATTCACACAAATCTAAAAAAAATATTTATTCAATTTTTTTAATAACAAAGATTTTAGGTGTTTTACGATTATTTGTATTTTTGATTGAATTATTACTAGCATTATTATTATAATTTTTATATGAATTTCTTAAGATTAAATTTCCGTTTTGCTCACATAAACTTTTTTGATTAAAAGAATTATTTAACTTATTTTTTCCTTTACTAGATTTATTACATTTATAAATTTCTTCCATTTGTAATTGCTCGTTATAATCTAATTTTTCATAATCATCCACAATATGTTTATATTTTGAAATTAAATATTTTGCAAAAGGAGTTGCTTTTGATTTTTTTTCTTCAACTTCCTTTTTTATTTTTTCATTGGAAAAAATATTATTTAATATATTATTTTTTTTATATTGTCCTTTTAAAGCACTTTTACTTCTTATATTTTCAGTTTTAAAAATATTTGGAGTTGATTTATTTATTTTTTGACTAAAACTTAAATTAATATAATTTTTCTTATTTTGATTAAATTCGGAGGATAGAAAAGAATTATTAGGTAAAGTATTATAATTATCTAAAGACATATTTACTATTTTTTCATTTATTTTTTTTTTCTTTAATTGTTGACTTATTTTTGATTTCATTCCGTTAATTAATTTAGAAGTTCTTAAATATGAAGGTAAATTCCTTTTGTTTTTTTCATCAGAATGTTTTTTATTTTTTTTTTCTTTTTTATTCATATCTTTCTTTGAAAAATCTAATTTACTTTTCAATGAATTATTATCTTTATTTTTTAAAATAATTAAAGAAGAAGCTTTATTTGGTGTGTTATATAATTTATTTATTATTGAAAATGAATTTTGATGATTATAATTTAATATAAATTGTCTTTCATTTACAAATGATAATAAATTTGCAATATTTTTAGAAAAAATTTCTATATTTGATTGAATTAATTCATTTATCTTATTTTCTTCTTCTTCTTTTATTATTTCTATCAAAAAATTTAACTGAGTTATTAATGTTGATGTTAATGATGATAAGAATTTTTGTTTAAAATTATTTAAAGTTGGATTCAAAATTATTTTTACTGTATTGTATGATGATACTAAATTATTCAGGTTTTGTTGAAAAAATGAAATTTTTAAATCTTGTGATTTCATTAATTATTTAAATTTATAAAAAAAAATCAATCAAAATAAAAATTATTTTATTAATAATTTCTGTTCTAAAATATAATAAAAAATAGCAACATTTAACATAATAGATTTTTTATTTATTTTCAATATCTTTTAATATTGTCTTTATTAGTAATTTTATAAAACTTTTAATATTTATTTTGAGTGATTCTTGTAACAATTTACACAAAAAAGTTTGTTCCAAACTGTGTTATAATATTTGAGAAAAATATTTGATTGATTTTTAACAATTCAAAGTTCCAATAATTAAACATAATAATGATAAAAAAAAAGATATTCTTTTTTCCAAGTTAAATCCTTTTATTTTTTTTCAATCAAATCATTTTAAAATTAAAAATATATATTTCTCAAAAATATTGTAAATAAATTTTAATCGATAAAAGTTGAATTTAATCTATAAAAATTAATTATTTTTTAATTAAAAAAATATTTGAAAAAAAGTGAAAAATTTTCTCAAATTCTTACTAATTGAAAGTTAATATTTTCACTGAATATACAAAAATTATTTAAAACTATTTTTTTCAATATTTATATTTTTTTTGTTATATAATGTCTTCATATTAATCCTATTAAAAAAAATGAAAAACTTAATTAAAAAATAAATAATATAATTATATGTAAGTTATTTAAAGAATAATTAATTTATTATTATCAATTTTATATATCTTTTCATAATCTTCAACAATATCTTAAATATAAATAATAGGAAATTCTAAATCTAGAAATTAAATTATGATAAAAAGTTATTTTAGGTATTAATATATATTTATTTTAAAAAAATCATGTTATAGATAAATGTAATTTTTTAGTAAATTTTAATATCTTTTTCAAGAAAGTAATAAAGATTTTTTAACTTCCTTTCTAAAGAAAAAATCAATCTGTTTGTAGAAAGAAAGAATATCTTAAAATAAATAATTAATTTGATACCCACTAATATAATAATTATTATAATAATTACCATCTTAAATTTTTAAATAAATATACTTTCTAAAATTAAAAAATCATTTACCCACTTAAGTCATAAAAAATAATACCATCTAAAATTATATAATTCATACCGACTTTGATTTTATTTTAATTTATATTTTACCGACTATAATTATTTTAATTCTTATTATCTATAAAAATTATTTTTTTATCTAACGCACTATATATATTTAAGAATTTTTTTCTTGCAGTCTATATAATATATTATTATCATTGGTTTTTACTTACTATTTATTATTAATTTTATGTATTTTTACTTTCTTAATTTAATTTTATTTTTACTCTCTAATTGTTATATCAATTTTTACTGACTAAAATATATTTTATTTTCAATACAGACTAAATATTTTTCATTTTGTCATATACTAACTATAACATAATTTTTAAATTTCAAACCGGCTTTAATATATTTTTTTAAATTTTTTTCTTACAAGCTAATTGTTAATTATTTTTTTACAAACTTTATAATAGCAATGATAATTATTTTTTACGAACAAATTTTATCAATTATTTCTTACAAACTAGAAAATTATTCTTTATAAAAATTTTACCCACTAGAATATACTATAAATTAATTACATTCTAAAATTATTTTTATTGTTTACGTTCTAAATATGAATATTTATTTAATTTTACAAACTATATTTATAATTAATTTATTATTAACCGACTATTTTATAAATATTTTATTTTTACTTTCTAAATATTATTTATTTTTAATTTTACAAACTAATTTTATTTTTTATTTCATACTCACTATTTAAATAAAAACTTTTTTCTTACGGTCTAAATAATGTTAATTTTATTATACTCACTAATATCTATTATTTTTATTTACTCACTATAATTAATGTTTTTTTTACAAGCTAAATAATTATTATATATTACTATCTATTATTTTTGATTAAATTAAATATACAGACTATTAAATTATATTTATTTATTACACACTATAATTTTTTGTAATTGTATTTTTACGAACTAGAATATTATTTTTTATTATACGAGCTAATTTAATTTTTTATTTAATACCCACATCTTTGCTTTAATTTATAATTTACCGACTATATATAATTATACTATTTTACAAACTTTATTTTTAATTAAAAGTTTACCAACATTCTTTATTTTCTTCAAAATCATCATCATAAAATAAAGGATAATCTTTGTTATTATATTCATGATTTTTCCTAGGTTTGATAACCATTGAATTTTGTTTTACAAAGTTTTTAGGTTTTTTTTTTTCATCTTCAATTGTCTCTTTATTATTCAAATTTATTCGATAAAAATCAGAAGGATTACTAAAACTAGAACGACGATTACCATCCAAGTTTTTTCTATTTTTATAATTCAAATATTGTTTTTCAATATCTTCAATTATATATTTCATAAAAACACCTTTATTTTTATTATTAAGTATTCCACAATGAATTCCTATAATTTTCAAATTTCTTGTATCTAAACAAATAGGAGATCCATAAGAATTTTTTTCAATATTCATTGAATGAAATATTTGTTCAATTTGGATTTTATTTAAATAACCTTTAGCAATAGAAACATTATTTCTTTCTTGATTTTCTATTATTATAAATTCATCGTTTTCATATTCTTTTTCTGGTTCAATACAATTTATATTTTTTTCAACTTTAAAAAAATTGTCAAAATTATCAGAATCATTAATTTCTATACATGTATAATCATATTTTAAACTTGTTGAAAAGAATCTATTTTTTGGATCAATTTCTTTTCTTTTTTTTTCATGTTCTATAATAATATTTGAATTCTTATTATCTATTATATGATTATTAGTAAATAACATTTTCATTAATCGACCATTAATTTTTAATTCACAAAAAAAACCTGTTCCACATACAATATCTTTTTTAATAATTTTACAAATTGCACTAAATTTTTTTTTACATCTTTCAAGTAATCTTGGATTTATTTGTTTTTTTTTATCACGGAAAGATTCAGGTTTAAAGTCATTTTTAGGATTTTTCATTTTTTATTTTTCAATTTTAAATAAATTTTAATTACACATTTTATTCTTTTAAAATTTTCGAATTAAAAATAAATTTTTTTTTACGAAAAAATTAAAAAATAATTTCAAATATTTAAAGTTAAAATATACAAAAAATTTTTCTTTTGATTTAAGAATATTTTATTTTTCATAAATACTTCTGAAAAATATATTATAATTACATGAAATATTTAATAACAACAATATTAAGAAGTAATATTTCATTTATTGAACTCAAATTCATTGTTATCAAAATCTTCTGTAATTTTTTGACATAATTCATTGATACCAATATTATTTTTAACAGAAATTTCAAAATGAGAAAGTTGATTATCATTACAAAATTTAATAATATTATTATTATCTTTTCCTAAATCATTTTTATTTCCAATAAAAATAATATTAGATAAATCATTATTTTTTTTAATTTTATCCTTTAAATTTTTTTCATAAATTTCTTTAATAAAATTAAAAGAATCTTGATTATTTATTTCATACATTAAACCATAATAATCCATTTGACTTTTAAACATACTTTTCAAATTATTTAATAAAGGAATATGAAAACTTAGATTATAAAATCTATTATTTAAACTAATTTTTGAAATATAATTTTCATCATTATTACTTTCAATATAATTATCTTTAAATTTATCTTTTGAAATTTTTACTCCAAAAGAACTTTTTCCTACTTTTTTATTTCCAATTAATAAAATATTAATATATGTCCTATTTAAAAAAACAGATCTTCTTTCAACTGTATGACTTTTTATTTTTTTTCTTATAACATTATTAAAAGTATTTACATTTTTAATACTAGTTTTTTTTGATAATTGAGATGAAGTTTTATTTTCAAAATTTCTAGATTGAGGAGAATTAGTTGATGTTCTTTCATCTGTTATTAAATTTGGATTTATTTTATTTCCTTTTATAAAAGAAGCTGCTCTATTAAATTTTTTTTTTTTGCTTTTTTTTTCTATTTTCTCTTTATTTACTGTTTGCTGTGTACTTTCAATTTCATTTACTTTTATTATATTTTTATCTTCTGTAATTTCATTTCTTTTACAATAACATAAATTAGAATTTCCCATATTAAGTTTTTTTTTATACTTTAAATTATAAAAAATAATTTAATTAATATTGAACTACATATTATAAAAAGTTTTTTTATAACATTTATTTATATCACAATTTATTTTTTATGAATCAATTTCTGATTTATTTTTGAATATCTCTTTTTTTTAAATTTGAACAACAAATTTTTTTTATTGAAATATTATTTAAAAAAATGAAATATGATTGTATTCAAATTTTCTGTTTTATAAAAACAAATTTATTTTTATTAATTTTTATTTTATTTGTTTTTAATTTTAATTTATTTTATATAAATATACATTTGAGAATAAATATTATTTTTAATATTTATATTGTTAATATTTGTGGAATTGTTTAATTGTAAATTATTATTATTAAAAATTTGAATTCTTTTTTTTTATTCTTTTTTATATTATAATTTTTATCATATAATATTATTATTAATTCAATTATCTTAATTAATTATTTTTATTTAAATTTTCAATGTTTAATATTTTTTTTATTTTAATACTTTACTCGAATTGATTTATAGTTATTATTTCATTTTCTAAATTTATTATCTTTATTATTTTTTCTTGATAATATATTTTTACTTATATTTTTATTTTGCATATTATGTTAAAGGAATTAAATTAACTGAATTATATATTTTTTTTTGGTTTATTTTAATATTTGAGTTTAAATAACTTTTTTTATTCTTTAATTATTTTTCTATTTGATAAAACTTTTTCAAGGAATCTTTTTAAAGAGATTTCCAATCTTTCAAATCAATAATAGTAAATATAAAAATTCAAAAAAAATTCAAAAAAAAATTCAAATAAATAAAATATTAAAAATATTCCAATATGAAATGAAACAAAAACACTTAAAAACTATATATATTAAATATTAACCTTAAAATTTCTTTGTCGTGGCATTTTAGTTTTAATTCCATCAACAATACTACTTCCTAATTCTCTTAAAAATTCACTTCTTTTTGGTTTATGTTGTCTTTTATTTTTTCCTTCATTATTATCTCCTTGATAATTTGATCTTTGACTTCCCCAATTTTTTGTTTTAATAATATTAGTATTAAATTTATTTATTTGTGTCATATCTAAAGGTCTTTTTCCTAAATTAAATAAACTTTTATGAAATAAATTTGTATTATTTATTTTTCTATTACTATCATATTCTTCTATTTCTGATAAATTTTTCAATGAATCTAATTCTAATTTTAATGATGTACTTAACATTTTTTTTTTATTCATTTTTATTGTATCATCTAAATTTAAAGATAAATAATTTCTTGAGTAATTCAAAAATGGATTATGTGATGATAATAATGGATTTGAAGTATTTAAATTATTTCCAACTGAATAATTATAATTTCTACTTGAAGATATTTCTCTATCAGAATTAATAGGATTAAAATTATTATTATTAGAACTACTTAATAAAGGATTACTTATTAAATTATTATTACTAATTAAATTTGTAGTATTACTTAAATTCAGATTTAAATTTACATTACTATTATCTTTAATATCATTATTACTCAAATTATTTTTATTTAACATTTCTTTTTCTTGAGTTTCTAATTCTTTTATAGAACTATTAAAACTTGTTTTTAACATACTTTGATTTTGAAGAGGAACAAATTCATTTAATATTTTATCATAATCTTCTAAAGAAGTTTTATTAAAGAATTTACTGAAATCCATATTTCCACGTTTACTTTTTTTATTTTCTTGAATTTTTACTCCAATACTTGGTTTTATTATATCATAATTACTTCCCATTGGAACTATTTTTTCAGAATTATTTAATTTTTCATTATATTTTTCTTTAAAAGGATCTACTACCTTATCCAAAGGATTTGTTATAACTCCATTTTCATCATTTACTTCACTTAAATTTTTTTTTTCTTTTATTTTTGGAAGTTCTGTTTTTTGATTTAAATTTTTAATATTATTTTTTAATAAAGAAAATTCTTTTGCTAAATTATCTGTTTTTAATAGTTTAAATCTTAATATTTCTCCTTCTGAATCAAATGTAAATTTAGTAAAATCAAAAAATTTTTCTTTCTTTTTTTGACCTTTTTCTTTGTCTTCTTTTTCTTTTAATTTTTCTTCTAAAAGTTTTTGTTTAATTTCTTTTTCTCTTTTTATAATAAAATCATTCATTTTTTTTCTTAAATCTCTAATATTTTCTACATCAAATTCTTCATGTAAATATTCTTCTTGAATATTAGGAATATCATAAGATTCAATAGGTAAAATAATATTTTTTTTCTTTTTATCATTAGGTTCATTTTTATTATTTTGATTTATAATAATTTCTTTATTAATTTCAGATTGGAAATTATTTTTCATTGAACTTTTTCTTTCTTTAGTTTTTTCAGTTAAAATTAAAGGAATATCTTTTTTTTCATTATTCAAATGTTTACTATCATTTAATTCATTTTCTTCAATATTTTTTTCAAAAGGAATATTCATTTTAATCATTGTACTCATACAACGATCTTCTTTTATTGTTTGAGGTTCTTCAATTTCAATCCAAGTGTTTTTATCATTTAAATAATTACTAAAATATAATTCATTTTCATTTTGTTCTGAATGAAAAATATATTTTTGAGATAAAATTGGCCTAATTTGTTCTTTAATAAAATCAAAACAATGATCTCCCATTTTTTCTTCTATTTCATTATTTTTTGATTGCCTAACTGAAAAAGATATTATTTTATCTATTAATAGTTTAACTATTACTTCTGTTGGTACTGAATATTTTGATTCTTCTTCTATAACATTGTGGTCTATTGTTTCATTTAAATCTTTTTCTTTAATGTTTTGATTTGAAGTTTCTTTTTCATTTTGTTTTGACATTTTTTTATTTTCGAATTTTTATATTTTTTTTATAAATTTTTATAAACTTTTATTATCATTTTTTTTAATTTATTGAAATGAAAAATTTATTTTTTTAGATTTTTTTTGTTTGTTTAAAAATAATAAATTATAATTTTATAATAAAGATTAAAATAATTGTTTAACAATATGTTATAGTTTAAATTAAAATATTTTAAAATATTAATTTTTTAAAAAATAAATACTATCATCCTTTATTTAATAAATTGTATTTATTTCAAATGATAATCACAGTTTTTTCATTTATAATTCTTTTACTATTATTGTATCATTTATTAAAAATTTTTTTGAATGATTTCAAAAATTTTAACTTTTTTTCTTCAAATTAAAATTCAATTTTTTCAAATTTTTGAACATTTCGATTTTAGAATTTTTTGATTATTATTATTATATAATTATTTCTTTATTATTGTTATTGATAAAATCAGTTAATATTGATTTTTATAAATTCTTTTATCAAAACTTTCATAAGAACAATAAAAAAAAATAATGACAAAGAAAATTATTAATTGTTAAATATTTATTATTTTTTTAATATTTAAATAATTATCACACAAACAAATAAAATATTTAATATATTAATTTAAAATTATTATTAATAAAATATTTATAATTTAATTAAAAAAACAATTTAAACAAATTTTTAAGTTAAAGGATTTTTGAAATTTATAATAATAATATTGTATAATGCACAAACCATCATAATTAAAAATTATTTTAAACATTCATCAAAAGATTCGAAGGAACATTACCCAATAAATTCTTTTCAATTTCCATCATAATACTTTTAAAATTAAAAAAATGTTCATTTACTTTTCTAACATCTTGAGCATTGGAAAGAAAATCAATTAAATAATTCATAACATTTAATAATTCTTTATCACTTTTATCACCATAAAAAGAATTAATAAGAATTCCATTTGATATTTGATTCATAAATGAATATAATGAATTATCAACAATAATAATATTTTCCATTTTTTTAAATATTGAAATATCTTTTATAAAAATTTGATTATTAATATTTAAACAATCATTTCTAAATAAAATTTCTTTAAAAATATTTCTTTCAGGATCAATTAAATTAATTATTGAATTACAGTAATTCATTGTTGAAGCTGTAAAAATATATAAATCAAATTTTTCTTTTACTATTTTTAAAAAATCAAATAATCCAGGTCTTAAATAAATTCCAACTGAATAATTTATATTATTATCATCATTAAAATTTATTATTGCATCATAATTATTTAATATTTTAAATTTTCCTTCAAAATCAGAATGAATTAAAGTTTCATCAAGATCTAAAATTAATATTTTTTTTTCATTATTATCATCATTATTTATTTTAATCTCATTATCAAATTTATTATGAATTTCATCTTTAACAACATAATTATTTTCAAATTTGTTCTTAATTAAAATAATAGAAGTTAAAGTATTAGTAACATAATTTTCATAATTTCCAGCATAATTAAAAGAAGAATCAATAATAGGAAAATTAAAAACCATTTCTACCATAGAGCCAGTGATAGATTTGGTTAAATTATTTTTTTTAATTTTTGAGTCTTTTTCTATTTTTGGCGAAAAAGACTCATTTAAAGAGTCATTCTCAAAAATTCCAACACTTACTATAGGATTGGTATATTTTTGAGATTCCTCTTTATTTATTTCATTATTGGCTCTCATTTAATTATATTTTTTTTTTAATTTTATTTTATTTATCAATTTTTTTTTTTTAATTTTTTTGATATCTTTGTATAAGCTTTTATTTATATTTTTACTTTTTATTCATTTTATTTTAGATTTTATTTATTTTTATATAATTACTTTAAGGTAAATGTGATTTTTTTTTACGTTTTTATTTAATTTTATTTTCTTTTATATTTTTTTAATTTTATTTTTGATTTTTTTTTGCATTTTTTTAAGATTTAATGCATATATAATTTTAATATAATATATTTGATGTAATTTACATTATTTTTAATTTAAATTAAATAAAAAAATACCAAATATAAAAAACTCTCAAAACCTCTTTTAAAAGAAAAAAAAATAAAAAAAAATAAACATTATTTTATTCAAAAAAAAAAATAAAGAAAAAACACAAAAGAATAAAAAAAAAAACAAAAAAAAAAAATTAAAAAACTAAAAAAGAAAAATTTAAAAAAAACAAAATAAAAATTACATTTTTTGAAATTCCCAATCTCTATTATCTAAAGGACAAACAGGTCTTGTTTTAAGCCATTTAGTAATGCAATGATAATGAAAAGTATGATTACAAGTTCCCCAAGCAACAGGACAATCAATTGTTTGATGATTATCTTGAAGTGCTTGACATTCAATACAAGGATCTTGAACATTATTTTTACATATTGCACATGTGTCTATATGAACATCCCATGCCCATAATGCTACTGCTGTCCATTTTTTTATTTTAAATATTTCTTCTTCTTCATTTTCTGGTTTTTCTACTTTTGTGGATTCCATTATTTATTTTTATTTAAATTTAATTGTTTTTTTTATTTTTTTTTAATTTTTTTTTTTTAACTTTTTTTTTGTTTTTTTATCGTTTTTATTTGTTTTTTAAAGTTATTTTTATTTGTTTGTTTAAGGCTTTTTATAAAATTGTTTTTTCCTTTTTATATTCTTTTAATAAATGTTAGGAATATTTTTTTTTTTGAAAAAATAAAAAATATGAAAATTTTAAGTTTTAGGTCATATTCAAATATTTAACTGTCTTTTTTTATAATATTATAAAATAAATATAGAACCCAATTACCTTAAATAAAAATAATAATATTACTTGTTCATAGAAGAAATAAAAATTAATTATTATTCATTAGTCATGAAATTTACATTTAAAAATTCCCCGCTTAAAATACTATTAATTTCTTTTTTCATACATTTTAAAAAAAGGTCAAATTGAGGAGTATTTAATTTCATACTTTTACCAGGATTATGTTCAATATCAAAAGGATCTTCAATAGGAAATGCAATATATTCTTTTAAACAAGCCTTTTTTTCATTATTACTAATAGATATTAAATAATCATGTTCATATTTATAAGAATAAAATTCAAAAAATTTTAAAATTAATTCACCAACTGAATCAATATTTTCTTTATTTGAATTTATTATTTTTAAATTTTCATTTATTTTTTCAAAATCTTCTTCAAAATAAATATTTGTAATTAATTCTTTACCTGAATGACTATAATTATAATTTATTACTTTATTTTCAATTTTTTGTAAATTAGGTAAAACTTTAATTTCAATTTCATATTGTAAAAAATGAATAATTAAAATTAAAATAGCATAGCTACTTAAAAATTTATCAATACTTCCACTAATATTATTTTTTTTAATCCAATATTTAATATAAATTCCCATAATATGAAATCTTTGGTCAATTAAACTATAAGTTCTTATTAATTTAGTATTAGAAAAAGGTAACATTGTATGAACAGTAATATCAATATTAATTCCAGTTTGATAATCAATAACTTTTAATAAAGAATATCTTGGTGAAATTTGTAAATTTTCACATTTTCCAAGATTTTTTAAATTAATTTCTTCTTTTATCTCTTCTAAATAAATTGAAAATTGTTCTATTGATAAATCTTTTGGTACTATTGATATATCAATATCTCCTTCATCAATTAAAAAATTATTCATTGTACTTCCATAAGCTTGTAATAAATTTACTTCTAAATTATTGTTTTTTAAAATTGTTTCTATTATATTTTTATATTTTGAATATAATTCTAAATACATATTCTTTTTTAAGATATTTGATTTGTTTATTTGTTTATATATTGGAAGTATTATTTGATTTTCATATTTTAAAATGTTTTCTTTTATTAACTTTGGATTATCATGTTCTAAATTTTTTAATTGAAGATATTCGGATTTTAAAACTTCAGGAGAATATTTTTGATAAAGAAATTGATTCTGAGTTTTATAATTTGTTTTTTGATTGAAAAAATTTTTATAATTATTTTGGTTTTGATAAATATTATTTTGGTATATTATTTTATTTTGGTTATTATTATTTTGATAAGTAATTGGAATATTTGGATAAAATTTGTTAATATTTGGAAGTTGATTTTGAGACATTTAAATGTTTTTTATTTATTTAAATAATTAAATTTTATAATAATTATTTTAAAATTAAATAAAATTTTAAAAATAAATTTCCGTTTTTTTTCAATTTTTGATTATACAATATTTTTATATCTTTAATTACAACATATTTGATAAAAATAACTAATATATGCATTAATCTTTTTTAATCAAAACATAATAAATCGAAAAAAATGATTTAATCTACCTAATAAAGAATATTTATATTTAAACAAACTCAAATTTCAAAAAAACTAAAAAACTAAAAAAATGTCAATAAACCAAATAATATAAAAACCAAACCCATGAAAAAACTCAAAACAAAAGAAAAAAAAATAATATACCAAAAAAAAAATAAAAAAGAATAAAAAAAAGAAAAATAAACCTAAACTAGATTTATTCCCCTAAATCATTTCTAATTTTAATAGCTTCATCAAGAGCTTTTTTAGCATTTAATCTTCTTGCAGGATTTTTAGCTAATAATCCTATACATAAATTTCTAATATTTTCATTATCAATAACTTCAAATTGAATATCTTTTTCTAAAACTTCTTTATCAATATCTTTATATTCACCTTTAGTACTAAAAGGTTGACAACCAGTTAACATATTAAATAAAATAATTCCAACACTCCATAAATCTATTTTTTCACTATAAGACCATTTTTGAATTATTTCTGGAGCAGTATAAATTGGAGTTCCAAAAAAATCATTCATATAACCTGATTTTGGTATATGACATGCAAAACCAAAATCTATTAATTTAATTATTGGTTTATTATTATTATTATATTCTATTAAAAAATTTTCAGGCTTTAAATCACGATGAACTATATTCAATTCATTATGTAAATATGATACTGTATTTAATATTTGGATTAATAAATCCATTGTTTCTATATTATTTAATTTACTTTTTGATGATTTTAATATATATTCAAATAAATCTCCTCCTTTTATTAAATCCATTATAAAACTTATTGTTTCTTTATCTTCAAATATTTCATATGTTCTAATTATATTTTCATGAATTAATGATTTTGAAATTTCTACTTCTTCTGTCATTTTTATATAATTTTGAATTGTATTTTTATTTACTCTTTTTACTGCAAAAATTTGACCTGCTGAATTTGTTGCTTCACTTACTATTCCACTTGCTCCTTTTCCTAAATATTCTTCTTTTATATTATAATATTTTGTTATATCATCTTTTTTTGTTAAATTATCTGGGAAAAAAAAATCTCCCTCTTTTGGACGTTTTTGATTTATTGTTATTTCTTTTGTTTTTGGGACGTCAACACAATTACCCATTTTTTTTTAATATATTTTTTTTTTAATTAATTCAATAAATTTTTTTTTTTGAATTTTTTCAAAGAGCGAAAAGTGAAAAAAATTTATATTTAAATTTTTTGATTTAGTTGTTGTTTTTAATTAAATATATCCTCAAATCTTCTATTGATGAAATATTTATAAAAAATATGTTGTCTTTTCTTTAAATATTTATTATATTATTTGAAAATTATAAAACATTTCCTAAATTAATTTTAAATATCAATTAGTTAATTTAATTTAAAAAATTAACAAAAGGAAAATATTAAAGAGTTTAAAATTCTTATAAAATATTCTAATTAAAACTATAAAGTTGATTTTCGGTTTTTGTATAGAAAATAATTGATAATAATTATATTGTGAATATAAAACATTTTTCAAAATATTAGGGAAATATTGAATTTTTTATTATAAACAATTATTTTTTTTATTCATTGTATTTTATTGTTCTTTCAATTTATGGAGAGTTTATTTTAGTGATTTATATATTATAAATATTTTTTATTTTTTTGGTTTTTAATTTAAAAGAAAATATATTAATAAATGAAAAAAGAAAATGAACAAGAATTATTGAATTTAAAATTAAACATTAATAAAATAGCAAATAAACAAATGAATGTTGTGAATGGAATAAAACTTCATTTTTTTCATTTAATATATATATTAATTCAAAATCAAGCAGATGAAATTTTTTTAGAATCCGTTTTAATTATCTTACAATTTATTCAATTAATTTCTTTTCCTTTATGTGATATATTTAAAGATGGATGGAAAAAGAAATATTATAAAACAATTAGTTTATTTTTCCAATATTCAACAATAACTCCAATTTTTGAAGGAAATAATCAAATATTTATAGTAATGTATTTTTTTGTAATAATATATGTAATATTTAATATTATAGTATTTTCATATGGGATGTTTTTAGTTTCAAAATATCAATTAAAATCAGAATTTTTAATAGAATTACTTATAAAAATATTTAAATTTGATGCTGTTATTTTTCTTCCAATAACAAAAATATTATTTTCAGTTTATGGATGTGAAAATAAAAAAATGATATATGCAACTGATATAAAATGTTTTCAAAGTATTCATTGGGGATTATGTGTAATAAGTGGAATAATGTTAATAATATATTTTTATATATCAATTATTGTTCATAGAATTTTTTATGAATTTCATCCTTCAAAAAGAGCAATAATGGCAAAATTAATTTCTAAAACAGATAGTCAATTAATAATAACTAAATTTACTTTAGTTTTTTTATATCAATTTTTCCGTGATGAAGATTTATTACTTTCATCAATTACTTTAATTTTAGGAGTTTTATTTACTTATGAATTTTGGAAATATAAACCTTATTTTGATAGATATATTACAAATTTATTATTAGTTATGTATTATACTTTTGCTTGGGCTTGTTTTGTTTCTTTTTTGGGTTTAATATTAAAAAATACTTCTTTTCAAGGAGGAATGCCAATGTTTCTTTTAGGAAGTATTATTATAATAATGGGAACTAATTATGCTACTCCAAAATATTCTTTAGAAGAAATTTTAAGATTTGATCATATTCATTCAGAATATGAATATTTAAAATATATTAAAAGTTTTTTAAAAATTGTTGAAAATTCTGAAAAAGATATTAGAGCAAGAGATAATATAATTTTATTTGGTTATATTACTGAATTTGAAAAAACTTGTACAGATGAAAATTGTGCTTTAAAACATTTTATGAATGAAGATTTTGAACAAGATAATTTATTTGATTCTAGAATTTTTTTATTACAACATGCAGAACTTCTATATAAAAATGCTTTGACTAAATTTCCAAGGTCAGTAAGATTAAGATTATCTTTTGGTTTATTTTTGTATGATAAATTAAATAAAAAAACAAAAGGACAAAATGAAATTTTTTCAATGAAAAATAGAATGGTAAATTTAGAAGATGCTTTTTTAATATATAGAGTAGAAAGATATATGGAAGATTCAACTGATGGAAATTTAGATAATGATGGTTTAGTTTCTTCAATAACATATAAATCAATATTAAATTCATTTAAAAATTTAATAAGTAAAATAACAGTAAATTATATAGAATTTTGGTCTTTATTAGCAGTTTCTGAAGATAAAAGAGCAGATAATTTTCATAAAATGAGTACAATTGGAAATAAAATTTCTCAAAGTTTAGAAGAAATCAATAAAACTTTTGATACTTTAATTAAAGTAAATCCTTCTGATCCAGATGTTATTAAATTATATTCTCAATTTTTAAGTGAAGTTGCAAATAATCAAAAAAAAGCAAATTTATATAATACTAAATTAGATGAATTAGAAATGAAAAAAAATAAATATGATGAAAATAATTTATATACTTTAAATTATAAAGCATTATCAAGATATGAAGATAAATATATTGTTGTTTCTGGTCAAAATTCTCTTTTTGGAAATATTATAAATTTATCTCCTTCAGTTTGTCATTTATTTGGTTTTACAAAAAATGAATTAATAGGACAAAAATTAGATCATATTATGCCTGAATTATTTCATATTCCTCATAAAGAAATTTTAGAAGAAAAATTAGAAGATTTTAAAAAACATACTATAGCAAAAAGAAAAGAAATTGTTTCAACAACTCATTCTATTTTAAAAGATGTTATTTCTTTAGGAAAAAATAAATTAAAATATTTAGTTCCAATTAAATTAAAAGTAGGTTTAGTTTCTACTGAAGAAGGTGAAATATATTTTATAAGTAAAATATTTGAAACTGAAACTATAAATAAAAAATCTGATTTTGAATCTTGTTTAGTTTTAACTGATATTGATTTAAATATTCAAAATTTTACTCCTGAAGGACCAAAATTATTAAATTTAAATTCATCAGTGATTAAAAATAATATAGAAATAACAGAATATATAAAAGAATTTAATGAAAAATTTCTTAAACATATAGTTTCAGTTGAAGAACAAGAACCTTATAAAATAAAACAAATAAAAATTCATTTATTAAATAAATTATTTAGAACTAGAAGTAAAATAACTTGGAAATATGATGGAACATTAATGAGTGCAAGGTATAAATTAAAAAATTATAGTAAGAATATAGATAGTTCAATTCGTTCAAGTGAATTTAATAAATTGGATTTTACAAATAATATTGTTAAAGGAAAAAATACTAATATTTCTCCAAGAAAAGTATCATCTCCAAAAAAAATTATGAGAAGTCCTGAAAAAAGTAAAAGTAAAAAATCAACTGAAGTTCATTTATATAATAGTTCAAATAATATGGTAAGTAATATAAGAATGGCAAATAGTAGTATTGAAACTTCTTCAAATTTTGGAAGTAAAGTGGTTTCATTTACTCCAAAAAATTCAAGTACTAATTTGAATAATAATAATAATAATAATATTAATATTTTAAGAGTTAATTCAAATCCAATAAAAGGAGAAGATTTTTATTTATCAATTGAAGATATTTTAATTAACAATAAACAAATTGGATTTATTTTTAGATTTGAAAGATTAAAAACAACACAAAAAGAATCAACAATAATAATATCACCCCAAACAAAAACATCATTTAAAGGTGTAAATTTAAAAAATTCTTCTTCAAATTTATCTAAATTTAATAATACAGTAAATACATTGAATAATATGATAAATGTAGAACCAAATTTTATTCCAACAATAACAGATGATGATGAATTTATAATAGATTTACAAAAAATGGCATTTACACAATTTAAAACTAAAAATGAACCTCATTATGAATTAAAACAATTAGCAGTTAAAAAATTAGCAACAATGACTGGTTATAAAGAAAATGAAGCTTCAGAAGAAACTGAAGAAAATGAAGAATATGAAAGTTCTGAATCTTCAAGTGGATTTGAAGAAAATTCTTTAGAATATAAAAGTGATAATATACAAGTTTTAAATAGAGATGGTACTAATTTTTCTAAAAAAAATTTATTTGAAGAAAAAAATAATATTGATGATTATTATCATATTGATGTTAATAAAATTATTTATTATGTTTATGATTTTAAAAATGGAGGAATTGATGTTGTTAAAGATAATGATTATAAAACTAATCCTGTTGAACAAAAAACAATGGAATATAAAAGAGAATTAAATGAAAATACAGAATTTACTAATGATGATAATAAAACTGATAAAGGAAATAATAAAAAAAATGAAAATGATGATGATGAGAATTTTTATGATGAAAAACAAATATTATTAAAACAAATTAAACAAGCTTTAAATAATAAAGAAACTCATTCTTCTATTATTAAATTATGTATTGCAAGTTTTATTATATTTTTAATAATAAGTGCTTCTGCAATTTTATGTTTAATTGCCTTTTTAAATGGAAAAAATAGTTGTTCTAAAAGTTATAATATATTATCAAAATCAATATTATTTCATAAAAATATTTTAGTTACTGTATTTTATATCAGAGAACTTTTATTAATTAAAAGAGATGAATATAATAATACTTATATTCCAGATAAAACAGAATATTTTCAGAATATTTCAGAAACTTGTTATGAATATTTTGTTGATTCAATATATTTATTATCAAATTTATCAACAGCAGTTGAAACATTAAGTAAAAAAAATAAAGAAAGATTACAAAATAAAGAAATTAGTTTAGATATAATTGATTTTGAATATTCAACAAGTCAAAATATTAAAATTAAAACTTATAAATTAACTGTTTTTTCAGCTTATGATGAATTAATTGCTTCATTATATCATATTTCTCAAATTAGTATTGAAAAAATTAATTCATTTTGTGATAATGTTTATTATTATATGAGAAATTGTTTAAATTCAATTGAAACTGAATCAAATGAATTAATTGAAAATTTTTTAGATGAATTTTATAAAACTACAAAATCCAAAAAACAATTTATTATAATTTGTATGGGATGTACTGTTTTTTTATATATTATTTGTTATTTTATATTTGTTTATTTTTATGAATTAGTTGAATTAAAAAAAGAAAGTTATTTATCTGTGTTTTATGAAATAGGAAATATTTTTATTTTTAACTCTTTAATGAAATGTGAAAAATTTTCTCAAAAATTACAAATTGAAAATGATGGAGTTAATCAAGATAAACTTTCTTTTGAAGAAGAATCAGAAGAATATTATTCTCAAAATTCAGAAAATTTATTAACAAATTCTTCTTCTCCTGAAAAAAATTCAACTAATAATAATCAAATTAAAAATACAGTTAAACATCCTGAAAAATTAAATCATCATACAACAAATAAAAAAAAAGGAATTTTAATATTATGTTCTTTATTAATATATACTTTAATAACATATGGTTTTTTTTATATTATAATGAATAGATATAATTATTATGCTAAATTTACATTTTATGGTTCAAATTATCAATTAAAATATTTATATCCATTAATTGCTTTAAGAGAATATTTTTTTGATCCTTTAGAATCAGTTCAAGGAGTTTACGCTAAAGATTTTTTAGAAAAATTATTAGAAGAATTTTATGATAAATCAAAAGATGATGTAAATGAACTAAGAGAAAGTTTAGGTCATTTACCACAAGATTTTCAAGAATATTATGATAAAATATATACTACATCTCTTTGTTATGCTATTGAAGATATATTAATTGAATATCCTAATGAAAATTATCCAAATTGTAGTTCATTTTATTCTGGAACAATTCAATATGGTTTAAATACAATATTTAATTATTATCTTGAAGAAGTAAGATATTTAAAAACAATGATGCAAAATAGAATAAATTTAATTAATGAAAGTAATTATTTAAATAAATATAATTCTACTTTAAGATTTACTGTTTTTGAAGATGAACTTGATATTGATGATATTAAAAATGATGAAAGTTATATAAGTTTAGACCCTATAAATTTATTTAATCTTGAATCACATAAACAATCTTTTATTCTATTTAGATATGTTCTTAAAGTTTCGACAGAAAGAATTATTTCTCATTTAATGGATGATGTTGAAAAACAAATGAATAATAATTCTGTTATAGGATATATTTTAATATTTGTATTTATTGGAGTTGTATTTTTCGGTTTTATTTTAGGATGGATTCCTTTTGAAATAGGAGAAAACGAAACTATATATAAAACTAAAAATATGCTTTCTATTATTCCTAAAGAATTATTAACTACTTTACCTCATATTAAAATTATGCTTGGATTAGAACATCCAAAACAAGAAAATAATAGGAAATTTAAAAAATAATATTTTTAAAATGTAAATAATATATGTTTTTCTTTGAATAATCTATTTTTGTATATATTTTTTATTAAAGTAAATATTACATTATAAAGATATTATAATTATTTTTATCTTTTTTATATAATTTATAGTTTTTAAGGTTTTAAATAAAAAATTTATAATTAAATTTTAATATATAATAGCAATATAAATGTGGAAAAAATTTTACCTTGCAAAAAAATAAATATAAATTCTATTTCTTAATTCATGAAAATAACCAAGATCTAATTTCCTAGTATATTCTATAAAAATTTCTAGAGGAATAATATCATTTTGACCATATAATTTTAATAATTCAAATAAATTGGTGGCGATAAAATTTTGAATATTTTTTTCAGTATAAACTCTATTCAGTAAATCATTTAAAGAATTTTGAATTAATTCATCATCAGTATTATTTAAAATTATCTTAGTAACTGTAATAGTTACAAATTTTATATAATTTTCAATACAATCTATCATTAATTTTAAATCAAGATATCCTTTTCCTCCTATATAATTAAAAATTGAATATAAATTATTTTCTACATTTTCATTGTTATGTTCAATGAATGGATAAAAATAAATCAATACATTATACATATTATTTTTTTCTTGTAAATTATCTAAAATTTCTTTAAAAATTGATTGATAATATATTTTATTTTCATAATTATGATGATGATAAAAAGAAGGAATTATTTGTTCTTCTATATATTTTTTATGTAATTCTTGATTTATTAAATAATCTGATAAAAAATTTAAAAGATGATTATAATCATAATCTTTTAATTTGAAATTTGGGTCTTGAAATATTTCGGTTATGAAAGATTCTCCACTAACTGGAAGAGGATTACAACAACCCATTTTTATTTATTTTAGTTTTTTATGAATTATAAAATTTATTATTTTTACATATTAAATAATTTATGAAAATAATATTTGAACACATTTTCAAATATAATTTGTTTATCAAAGAATAAATATATTAATTTTTATTTTAAATATATACATTCATATTGGAAAAAAAGATTAATTATAAATATCTATATAATAGTTACTTAAATATTTATATGTATAAAAATAATTAATTAAAATTGAAAATAATATATTTTAAGTTTCAAATAAATTAATGAATTTTAAGATAATACTTTTTAATACAAATATTATGATATTTTACTTAATTTTCTATAATTTAAATATCTTAAATAAATGTTTGGATAATTAACTAAAGATTATGGAATAATGTTTTACTCATTGTAAAAAATTTATGTTATTAAAATATGATATCATAAAAGAATTTTTATTATTTTTTTAATATTCTATATGATTTTAGAGATGTTTTTTCTTATTAATAAAGGAATCTGAAAACATATATATACAGTTTTTTGTTTATAAAAATTTTTGATAAATCATTTTCATCATGATTATTTCCACTAGAATTAATTATCATTAAATTTGTTTTTGGAACTTTTTTTTTATTTTTTTATTTCCGATTTCGAAAAAGTTGAAATTTTCCTATTAAAAATAATTATTTTTATATATTTAAATATTTAAAATATGGATGCTAAAGAATTTAAATATGATTTGCCAAAACAATTTAATATCAATAATTTTATTTTTAGTAAAAATATATTAGGGTTTTCTTTAGTAAGTATATTATTTATATTTAGGCTTATTTAATAAAGCTCAATGAATTATCTTGGCATAAAAATAAAATCTATATTATTCAATTAATTAAAGATTTATTTTTTGTTCTTTCTTCTCTTAAAATAAAATCAAAACAAATTATTCCTGGTTGTTTATATATTTTAAAAAAAAAGAACTTCAGAATAAAACTGTTAAAATTTGTTTTTAATAGCAGAAGTATATTAACTACAGAAAGACAAGAGTTATTTTATTATCTTAATTCAATAATAATAGAAAAAATAAATCCAAATTTTAATCATATTTTATCAAAAAAAAATAACAAAAAAATAATTTCAGATGAGTTTTTAAAACCAAAACTATTATCATCAAGTAATGAGAAATATCTTGATTTAAATTTACAAATTGAAGATTATCCATTTAAAATAATAGGTAATTTAGAAAAAAAAAGTGAGTTTTTTGGCTTTTTCAATTATAGATATATAGAAATAGATATAAGAACAAAATTATTTAGAAGATTTTCTAATACAAACAATTATCCAAATAATCCTTTAGAAATAATAAAAATTTCATCAATATTATCTTTAAAGAAGATTTTATTAGATCCAAATTATTATTATTTAGAAATTAAATTTAAAAAAGAAAATCAATCAATAAAAACAGAAATATATAGAACGAAACATATAACTTCAAGAAATAAATGGTATGAAATATTAAATGAAGTATGGAATAATAGAATTGAAAGTAAAAGAATAAATAATTTAAAAATATTATTTATTGATGATCAAGTAGGAATTATTCAAGATATAAATAAAGGAGATAATAAAAAAACAAAAGGAAATATTTCAATAAATGATTTTCATATAATTTCAAGAATTGGAATTGGTGGTTTTGCAACAGTTTATAAAGTATTATATAAAAAAGATAATAAAATATATGCAATGAAAGTAATAAATAAAAATACTATAATAGAAAAAAAATATTTTCATTATATGATGACAGAATATGAAATATTAAAAATATTAAATGGAAATCCTTTTATATTAAATTTATATTTTTGTTTTCAATCCGCAAATTATTTATTTATGGTTTTAGATTATTGTTCAAATGGAAATATTTCTTCCTTGAAAAAAATATCAAATCCAAAATTATTAATAGCAGAAATAATTTTAGCAATAGAATACATGCATGAAAAAAATATATTATATAGAGATTTAAAACCAGAGAATATATTATTAGATTCTGAAGGACATATTAAAATATGTGATTTTAATTTAGCAAAAATAAATGATAATAAAAATAATTGTGCATATTCTTATTGTGGTTCTCCATTATATTTAAGTCCTGAAATGGTTGAAAAAAAGGGAATAACTTACAAAGCTGATATTTATCAAATTGGATTAATTATGTATGAAATATTTACTTTTCAAACAGCTTTTAAAGTAAATCATTTAAATATATTATATGATAATATTATTCATAGTAGAATTAATTTTTTTGTTGAAGGAATTAATATAAGTAATAGGAAATTACTTGAAAAAATATTAGAAAAAAAACCACAAAAAAGATTAACTATTAAAGAAATTAAAGAACATATTTTTTTCAGTGATATTAATTGGGATGATGTTTATAATAAAAAAGTAGGAAATATTGAAGTTGTAAAAAAAGTATATAAAAAGAAAGAAAATTTAAGTTTAGAGCAAGAAAGAGAAAATTTACAAAAAATAGAAGAAGAAATTGAAAAAAATGAATATTTAAGTATTTTAAATGGGAAAATTACTTGGAAAGAAATGAAAAAAGATTATAAAAGACCAATGAGAAATTTTGTCAAACAATTTTATTATAATTGGAATGAAGAAAAAAATAATGAAATTGTTAAAAAGAAAAAATAATATAAATATAAAATTATATATTATATTCCAATTAACATTTAATTATACATTAATATATTAAATATAAATATAATAGAAATGTTGAATAAAAAAAATCCAAAAAAAAAATTTTTAATAATATAAAAAATTATTTATAAGAATCAATTATTAAAACAATATACTAAAACAAAAAAAATAAAATATAAAAAAAACAAAATATATTATCTCCAAAAAAGCAAAAAATAAATAAAAAAAATGGGAGGAACAGAAGGAAAGCGTAAAAAACAGAACAAAAAGAACGAAAACGAGGTTAAAAACATATTTGGTTTTACCCACGACGGAATAAAATCCTGTGCAGGCCAAGACACATACCATTACTTTGGTTTTGAGGTAGAAAACACAAACATAAAATTTATGGGAGTATACGACGGTCACGGAGAGAAAGGAAAAGAGGCATCATCATATGTAGAAAAAGAGATAAAAAAATTAGTATCAGACAACAAAAACAAAATTCGAAAATGGTCTCTTCAAGCAAATTCTCGTGAAGTAATAACAAAATTATTTGTAGAAGGATATAAAAAAATCCAAAACCAAATGAAAAAACAAGATGGAATGTTTGAATTAAGTGGATCATGTTGTATAAGTGCATTATTAATAGATAAAGTATGTTATGTAATAAATTTAGGTGATTCTCGTGCAGTTATTGGAGGAAAATTAATAGATAATATATTTGCAATTCAAATGAGTATAGATCACAAACCATCTCTTCCTGAGGAAATGGAAAGAATAAAAAAAAGTGGAGGTGAAGTAAAAAATATGGCTGAAGGAGGAGGACCTATGAGAGTATATAAATTAAATGATCCTAATCCTGGTTTAGCTGTTGCTAGAAGTTTAGGTGATTGTTATGGACATGAATGTGGTGTTAGTGAAGAACCACAAGTTTCTTATCGTATATTAGAAGAAACTGATGAATTTATTGTTATGGGTTCTGATGGAATTTGGGATGTTATGAATTCTGTTGAAATTGTTGGTTATGTTTTTGAAAGAACTACTGATAAAGTTAATCGAGTTGATCGAGATAAAATTGCAGAAGAAGTTGTTGAGGAATGTAGGAAAAGATGGATTATTATCAATAAATTTAAAGATAATCAAGTTATTGAAAGAATTAAAAATGATCCTAATCTTGATATGACTACTAAAACTAATTGCATTCAACAATATATTAAACAAGTTCAAGAACAGTGTAATCTTGATAGAAGTGCTCAACCTACTGCTGCTGTTCAAAATATTGCTGCTTTTCAAAATAATGCTGAGGAAAGATTCACTGGGAAACATAATATTGATGATATTACTTGTGTTATTTGCTTTTTTAAATAATTGTTTTTTTTTCTTTGTTTTTTGAAATTTTTATATAGGGATTTATTTGGTTTTTATTTTTCTTTTTTAATATTTTATTTTATTTTCATTTTATTATATTATTTTAAATAATTTGATTTATGCTATTATGGATTTGGATTTTGTCTTTTATTATGGAGATATTTTGTAAATACGGTGAAACAAAAAGTATAATATTAAATTATAATCCAAAGGATGAAAATCTATTAGAAACAACAGTAATAATAAATTCTGAGATCTATACAATCCCAATAGATATAAATAGTGAATTCACATGGATAAATAAATCATATAATTTAAACCCAAAAAGAGAAAAACCATTTATCCAAAAAGATTGTTTAATTAAAGTAAATAATTATGATGAAAAAAGAGATGATTTTAAATTTAATCAAGGAAATATAAGAATTAAACCTATACATTATTATGAAATTGATAATTATAAAAATGAAAATTGTACTTATAAAGGAGTTTTAGGTCTTAGGGATTTAAAATCAGAATATAGTATTATATACTCTTTTATGGAAACTTTTGAGGTGTATAGAACATTTAGTTTAAATAAAATTGAAAAAAATTTAATTGAAATGAGAATTGGAAATAATACCTTTGATTTATTTAAAATAAAAGATAAAATAATTAAATGTGAATTAATTGATGATAATAAAAGAATTTCTACTCTTCAAGGTATTATAATTGGACAATTAGATAATGAAAAAAAAATGAATTATATTATTTCTTCTGATGAAAGATTATATATTATTAATCAGAATATTATATTTGAATCCATTCAAAAATATATTTTTGGTAGTTCAAAATTTATTAATTATCTCAAAAATAATATTTTTAAATCTTTTATTAAAAGTAATGTTTGTAAATATGAAAAAAAAACCAATTTTTATGGTTTTTTTTGTTCTTCTCAAATTATAAAAGATTTTCCTAATATTTCTTTCATAATTAGTAATTCATTAATAAAATTTAATTCAAATGAATCATTTGAAAAAATAGATGACAATAATTATCTTTTTATTATAATTAATAATGAGAATGATAATAATCAAATTTGGAGATTTGGTCATATACTACTTAATAAATTTGTTAATGTTATTTATGAAACTTCAAACATTTATTTAATTGGAGATGATATTGTTGAAAAAATAAGAATAATTGAATCATTTGATCCTTATGAAGAATCTAAATCTAATTTAAAATATTTAATAACTTTTTGTATATTTATAATTATGAACCTAACAGGAATTATTACTTTATTAATTTCCCTTTTTAAAGAAAAAATATTAGTTCATCCTAAATTCTAATTATTTTATTTAATAATATTAATTTTTCATCATAGGAATTTAGCTCATTGAATAAAAAATGAAAAAGTACAATTTGAATATAATAAAAATTAAAATAAATTATTTAAAAATTCAACTTAAATTTCAAAAAATAATTCAACAATAAAAAATAATTTCAAAAAAATATTTTCGAATTTGTTCTTATATATTTCCACAATATAACTTTTTCTCATAATTTCACATATCCTATATGTTTCTATAATTTCAAATATACTTATTGTATTTTTAATTTCTATTAAATAAATATTGTTATCATCAATTTATCCCAAAATTTTTATTGGAATTTATTATTTTTTTGTAAATTTTTTTTTAATCTTTTATGAACAAAACATTTTTTTAATAGTAACATTATAATTATCTATAACATATTTCTTTGATTATATCAACATTTTTTTAATATAATTTTTTAATTTTCTTTTTTAATATTTTCAATTTTATTTTTATCTTCTAAAACTCTAATTCCTTTGGGTATTAGCTTTGTTATTGAATACATTATATTATTCTGATTTTTATTAATATTTTGAAATCAATACCATTTTTTTTCTTTATTTAAAAATTTAT
>JAJJKW010000324.1:0-48983 GCA_023805745.1 Isotricha sp. YL-2021b | reverse complement strand
AATCCCCAATCCCCAATCCCCATTCTTATTATCCAATTATACTATTTCTATTTTATTGAGAGAGATTTTTATTTTTATATAAATAAATATTATTATTTAAATAATTTAATAATTTTTTCAAAAAAAATGAAAAAAATTATGAAAATAATTTATTAAATTCATTAATTAATTCTTGATGATTTCCATTTAATAAAGTATTCATAATATTTTCATAAGTCTCTTTTTTAGAAATTTGTTTCGAATTAAATAAATGTATTATATCAATCATATTAGAATATTCATTTTGAGTCATATAATTTCTACATTTTTTAAAAAAATCATTATTCATATTTTCTTTTTTTAATTGAAAAACAGTTTTAGATAAATTGGTAAAAGAATTTACAGTACTTAATTGTCTATCATTTTTTTCTGAGGAACTTCTTTTAAAATTTTTTTCATTGTAATTTAGAGAAGAAATTTTTGAATTATAATTCAAAATTTCTTTTTTAATTTCTTTAATATTATTTTTTTTATTATCTTTTACTATGGTTTTATCAAAATCAGTTTTTTTATTAATTAAAGATGAATAATTTTTTTTGTTTTGTTTTTCTGTTTTTAAAGATTTCCTAGATTCCATAGATGAAAGAATTGGATTTTTTATATTTTTTAAATCATTATTTTTTTCTTTAACAAAAGTTTGCAAATGAAATGATAGTTCTTCGTTTTTTTTTGTTAAATTGGATATAGTGCTTTTATAAGAGTCTTTTTTTTTTAAAAGGGAAGAACAAAGTTCTTCAAGTTCATTTATTTTTAAATTTTTTTTATTCAATTCTTCATTTAATCTATTGATTTCTAATGATAAAAAACTGGTTTGTGTTTCAAATGCATTTACTATAATTTGAATTCCTTCTTTAAATTGATTATCTGTGAAAGTTGTTTCTGTTGTGTTCGTATAAATGTGAGATATCATTTTTTTAAATTATTGATTAAATAATTAAAATTAAATTTAAATATTTATTTTGCTTTTTATTGTGACAAATTAATATCATCTAAAAAATTTCCAGTTTAAAAACTCTTTTTTATGAAAAATTAATAAATTATGTAAAAATAAATAATAAATTCAATTAATGAAAAAATGAATTTTGTCAAAAATTCTAAAAAAAAGAATAGACTAAAAAAAATATGGAGGAATACTCTAATTCAAGTAAAAGTAAAATTATAATTATTTAAAATAAAATAGGTGATTTATCAAAAAGTTTAACTGATCTTAGAATTCAATTAGATGAAATTCAAGAAGAAAGAGATAGATTTCAAACTGAATGTTTAGAGAAAAATAAAATAATAATTGAATTAGAAGGAAAAATTTTTACGTTAGAAGAAATAAAAAGAAAAAAAGAAAAAGAAATAAATAAATTAAATGATGATGTTGAATCAATTCAAAAAGATAATGTTACTTTAACTTCTAGTTTAGATAATAAAAATAAAGAAATAGATAAAAAAGAAAAAGAAATTAAAAAAATTAAAAATGAATTAAATAAATTCCAAGAAGAAAGAAAATCTTTAAATCTTCAAATTAAAGAATTAAAAGAAAATACGTTTAAAGATAATAATTTAAAAGAAAATTTTGAAAATTTTATTAAAGAAAAAGAAAAAATATTAAAAGAAAAAGAAAATTTAGGAAATGTAATTTTAGAAATCAATGAAGAAAAAAAAAAAATTTTAGAAGAAAATGAAAGATTAAAAGAAGAAAAAAAATATTTTGAAAATAACTTTCAACAGTTAAAAATAGAAAAAGAAAAAATTGATAAAAAAAATGAAAATTTATTTAATGAAAATAAAGAATATTTAAAAGAAAAAAATAATTTAGAAAAAGAATTTAATAAAATAAAAATTGAAAAAGACCAATTTAATAATGATATTGAAGGATTAAAGTTAAAAAATTCTGAAAATTTGATTCGAATTCGAAAATTATTACAAGAAAATAATAGTAAAGATGAAGAAATAATTAAATTGAAACATGAAATAGAAAAAGAAAAAAACAATTTAAAAGAAAGTTCAACGATTTTTCAAAATCAAATTCAGAATATTTCAACTGAAAATGAATTATATATAAAAGAATTAGAAAAAGAAATTGAAAATTTACAATTAAAATTAAAAGATTTTGAAGAAAATAGAAAAGATTCGTCAAAAAAATTGATTGATTTAGAAAATTTAGTAAAAAATAAAGATGATAATATAAAAGAAATTTTAGAAGAAAAAAATAAAAAAATAAAAGAAGTAGATAATGAAGATTTATATGAACCATTAATAAAAATAAAATATCAAAAAGAAAATTTAACAAATAGAAAAATAGAATTAAATCCAAAAAAAAAAAAAGACAAAGAAAATGAAATAATTATAAAGAATTTACAAAAACAAATAAAGGAAATGGAGGAAATAATAGATAAAACAAATAAAAATATTTCAAAAAAAAATGATTTACTCTCTAAAATCCATTTATTAAATGAAGAAATAAAAGAAAAAGAAGAAGAAATTCAAACTTTAAATGATAAATTAGATGAAGATGATAAAATATTAGAACAATATGAAAAAGAAATTACAAATGAAAAAAATAAAAATAAAGAATTATTAGAAATTATAAAAAAATATGAAGATGAAAAGATAAAAAGAGAAGAAGAGGAATATAATGCAAATAAATTAACAAGAAAAATATCTAGATTAAATAGTAGATTAGAAGATTATCAACAAAAATTAGATACAGCAAATGAACAATTAGCTACAACACATAATGAATTAGAAAAATTAAAAAAACAATCAAGTAATTCTCTTTCTTCAAGATTATCTTTAAGAAATATTAGAAATGAATATCCAATAATAACACCTGAAAAATATGAATTAATAAAATTTGTTCAATATAGGAAATTAAAATGGATTTTATTTAGAAATAAAATTCAATACAAAGAGGATTATTCTCATTTTATTTGGAGTCCAATTAGAAATGAAAAAGATTTTGAAGAATTTGGTAATTATTATTTAATAAATAATTCTTCTGATCTTCAACAACAAATTGAAGAATTAAAAGATAACCAAGCTGAATTAATTGAACAATTAGCTAAAAAAGAAAATGATTATAATAAATTAAATTTAAATTTTGCAAAATTATTTAATAGAAAAAAAACAGGTGATTTTAATCAAGATAAATTAATTGAAAATATTGACAAACTCAGGAGAGAAAATAAAAAATTACAAAGTGCTTTAAAAAATATAAAACAAAATGATAATTTTATTGGAATTTCTTTTATTGAGGATGATTTAAATAAATCTCAATTTATTGATGATGATAATTTAGAAGAAATTTTAGAGAATTTAATTAAATCTGAAAATATATCAAATGGAAAAAATAATAAAATAAAAACTTTTAGAATGACAAGTCAATTGAAAAATTCAGTTGATTCTTTATTAGGTCAAAGTAATTTAAATCCTAATGCTAAATTTATTCTTGCATCAATTTTTAGACAATTAAATTTAAATGATGAAGATATTCATTATTTACTAGGTAAAAGTAGAGGAGTAATAAGTCTTTCTCCTATGAATATTTAATTTTTAATATTTTTATTTTTTTAAAGTTTTTTATTTTTTCATTTATTTATAATTAATATCAATAATTTCAATTTTTTAGTTAAATTTTTAAAATAAAATAAATAATGAATAATAATAAATATTATCTCAATTATTATAATGAACATATGAATATAAAAAAGAAAATTTTCAAATTGAAAGATTAGAAAATGATATTTTAAATTTAAAAACATAAAATATTCAAATTGAAAATAAAGCAAATATATTAGAAGGGGAAAATAATATTTTAAAAATAATAATTTATGAAAAAAAGCAATTAATTACAAAGTTTCAAAAATATTATTTAGATTCAAAAACTACTTTATTAAAAAAATTTAAAAAAACAAATGAATATAGAACTTTTACAAAATGAAAGAAAACTTGTAAAAAAGAATTTGAAAAAAAAATAGAAGAAAAAAATAGAAGAAAAAAGAGAATGAATATAAAATAGAAATAGAAAAAATAAAACAATATTATGGAAAACAAATTATAGAAAAGGATATTATTTCAGATTTAGAAAAAATAAAAGATGAGATAGAAAATAAAATAATATTCTCAAATTTTATCAAAACAAAAAGAGATAATTTGAGCAAAAAATATTTGGTGTTTGAAAATGATGGAGATTATCAAATATCTAATAATTTTAAACTCAATAACTTCTTTGAGTAAAATTATTAAAAATAATCAAAATCCAAAAATAAATAAATCGCTATTTAATAAAACTAATGAAAATAATACTCATTTAAATTATTCTTGAATTCTTTCAAATACAAGTACATATAAGAAAAACCATTTAATATAAATTGAAATAATAGATTCAGATTAGGTAAAATTAATAGTAAGAATATTAAATCATCTAATTTTATTCAATAAAATAAACTTAATGAATTTAATCAAATTCAATAAAAAAATTTTTCATTCCGGCATTTTGAAAAAAAAATGATTCTGAAAAATTTAATAATCTTAAAAATTTGAATAAAAATTAATTCTACATGATTTTTCTTTATAATTTAATGTTATAATTAAGAATTATTTATTATTTTATTATCTATATTTAAAAGATATATTTATATATCATATATGCATTTTTTTAAATCTATTTCATATATCCCCAAAAACATATAATTCTATTATGATAAGAAAATTTATAATGTTAAAAAATTAAAAACAATTATCACAACTTCTTCCATCATTTTCTTTATTATTATCTTGTTCATAATTTAAAGAAAATAATTTATCTTCATTTTCTTCATATTTAGTTCCATTTTTTTCTTTTTCTAAATCATATTCATATAAAATTTTTGCAGAATTAAAAATAAATTCTTGTGCGTTAAATCCATCTTTTGCAGAAGTTTCGTAAAATAAATCAAAATTATTTTCATTTGAAAAATTTTTTCCTTCTTCAAAAGTAACTTCTCTATCTGAATTTAAATCAATTTTATTTCCAATTAAAATTAATTTTATATCACTTGAAGCATAAGATTTTATTTCTCTTAACCAATAATTTATATTATTAAAACTTTCAATATCATCAATTGAATACACTAAAATTGCCAAATTTGTTCTTTTATAAAATGTTGAAATAATCGACCTAAAAAGTTCTTGTCCACAAGTATCCCAAGTTTGAAGTAATATTTTTTTTTTATCAATTTCTGTTAAAATATTATAATATTCAAATCCTAAAGTAGATTGATTACTTATATTAAATTGATTTCTAAGTGCTTTTAAAATTAAAGAAGTTTTCCCTACTCCTGTGTTTCCTAATAAAATTATTTTAAATTTTTTATCTGCTTTATATTGTTTATTTAGATTTTGGTTTAGATTCTTTAATGAATTCTCATTATCATCTTTTCCTTCTTTTTTTAAATCTGTCATAATAATTTAAAATTATTTTTTATATATTAATTATATAGTTTTTGATATTCATTGAAAAAAATTTATTATTTCAACATAAAAAAATAATATTCTCAATAAATATTTATTATTATTTTTATTTGAATAAATAGAAAAATTAAATTAAAAAAAATCAATTATTTTATTTAAAAAACTCTCATTGATTCTTATTTAATAAAAATTAAAAACCATAGGTTTTCTTTACTCCAATGTTCAACAAACCATCTTATATTTCAGAATTAATTAAAAAGAAACCAAAAATACATATTTATTTTCTTTTTTAATAATTCATATATTTTATATACATTTCTCTCATAAATGTTATTTATTAGTTTTATATCTCTATTTCTTTTCTTTCTTTTGTCTTCTAAAATATAGCAAAACAATGATAATATTAAAATAAATAATATAAATTACATTATTAATTATGAAAAATATATTATTGAGATGTATATTTATTAATTAAAGAAATACTTAAAGTAAATTTTATTTATTACTTTTTAATTTATGAATTTTTATTTTTTGAATTTAAATAAGTAAATCAATCAAAACTTTTTTTGAAAATAATAAAAGAAAATAATTAAAACATTATTATTTTTAAAAATAAAATTAAATTAAAGATTAGATAATTGAATTTAGGCTCAATTAGAAATGGAAAAGCCTCTTTTTTCTATTGTTAAAAAATAATATTGAAAAATTGAACATGTAATTCTATTCAGAGTCCAATGAAAAAACTATAAATTTGAATATTTTAAAATTTAAATCCATAAAAAATTTTTCAGTCAGATAATACTATATAATAAATATTAATATTTCAATTATTTTTATTTATTTTAAATTCGAAAAATATGTGAAAATAAATATCTTCAAATTCTAAAATTAAATTTATAAATTATTTTTTACCTTTTTGTATGGAAAAAGGTTTTCAAAATATAAAATAATAAATGGATATAAAGAATTAATGAACAAATATTGATTTAGAAACAATTTTACCAAACTTTTGAAAGATTATCAATATTATTTAAAAAGAATCAATTACATCAAAAATTAAAGGTGATAATATTTTTTCTAGATAAAGGATTAAAAATTTTTAAATAGTTAAATAAATTAATTTTTTCATCTTAATTATAGAATAAACAATTTTAATATTTATAAACATTATTTAATGATAAAATTTTAATTTTTTAAAATGAAAGTAAAAAAATTTTTTTTATTTTTACAATCAATTAATATTTAAGGAGTCCCGTAGAATTATTTTAATTCGAAATTAGGAATATTTTAAAGAATATTTTCTATTTTATTTATCAGTGGATTTTCTTTTATTATTTTATCCAATTAATAAATAATTCAATACTTACAGTTGTAGAAACAAATCATAAAAAAACAAAAAGAAAATAAAAAAGATTATAATTCTTGCATTAATAGATTTAAATTCAAAATTTTTAGAAATTATAAAATAGATATAAGAAATGAAATATCATTGTATATAAACAAAATTTACTTATTTGAAAAAAATGACAAACTTATTTTTCTTTTTTTGATTGAACAAATTTTTTAAATGTCGAAAAAAAATGAAATTAATAATAGATGTTAGAATAGAAATAATCAATATATGATTTTTTTGGCCAGCATCAAATGCTTATTATAAATATATTTTTCTTTCAATACAATTCATGAAATTATAAATTTAAAGTCTTTATCAAAATTTCATTGAATGTTTTTAAAACCAATAATTTATTATGAGATATTCAAAAAATTTTTTATGAATATATGTTTTATTATATGGTAATATTATAATGAAATAATTAAGTAATAACTAAAAATTGCAAACAGATTCAATCTAAATTATAGTTTATTTGATTATAATAAAGAATTATAATATTAAATAAATAATTATTTATATCTCATTAAAAATTATAATAGAATAATTTAATTTAAAATAATAAACAATTAGATTAATATATTTTTATATTAAAAGGAAAGATTTTATTCTTGACTATTTTCATTCCATTTAAGTGCATTACCTAAAATTTTCAAACTCTTATTCTCTTTTTCATCATCTGGAAAAACTAAATCTTCAATTTCTTCAATAATTCCTTCTTCATTTTTCTTCGGAATTTTTTTAATTGAAGGTATCATTTTTTTAATTTGTTCTTTTTCATTTTCATCTTTTTCACAATTAATCCAAAACTCAATAATTTCTTTCCTTTCTTTTTTTAAATTTTCTTTTTTAAAATAATCAATAGCTTTTTTAAATAAATTTCTCATTTTATCAAATTTTTCATTTTCTAATTCATATTTAATATAACTTAACCAGACTTTTATATGTTTTGTTTTTTTTAATAATCTCTCATATAAATTAACAACTTTATCATATTTTTCATATTCATAATTAATATAACTTTTCCAAACATCTTCAGGATAATCTAAATTAATTGTTAATGCTGCTTCATATATACTTTCACCTCTTTCATATTCTTCTAAATCTTTTTCAAATTCAGCATATTTAATCCACATTTTTGAATTTTCTGGTTTTTTTTCTATATAAGATTGAAATATTGTTCTTACTCTATCAATATTTCCTAAATTTTCTTCAATACTTATATATTTTTGAACTACATTTTCTTTTGGACAAAGTGCTAAATTTAATCCAAATATTTTTCTTGCTTTATCTAAATTATTTTTTCTTATATAATATTCTGCGTAAAGTATCCAAATTTTTCCAAATGTAAATATATTATGTGGTATTAATTCCAATAAATTTTTATAAATTTCACCAGCTCTTTCTATATCTTTATTAACCAATTCTTCATAAAATGCATAATTTATCCATAAATAAATGTATCTTCTCCAATATTTTTTTTCATTAATTGGAGGAACATTACTAATTGCTTTTTCATAAGAATCTCTTATTGATTCTTTTGTACCATAATCTTCTTCTAATTTTAAATAATCAAACCAAAAATCATAATTCATATTATTTTTTTCTAATTCACTTTCATAATATAATTTTCTTTTTTTAATTATCATATCATCTAATGTTTCTTTTGTTCCATACATTTTTTCAAATTGTTCATAAAATTCACTCAATTTATTTTTATCTCCTTTAATATTTTCTAAACCATATTTAAACAAATTTCTACATTTATCATAATTTTTATATTTCATTTCAAATTTAATATATTCTAAAAAATATTTTTCATTTAAAGCTTCATTTCCTAAATCTTCAATTCCTTTTTGATAAATATTTCTAGCATTTTTAATATCATGATGTTTTTCTTCAAATTTAGCTACTTTAATATAACTTTGAGTACTTTTTTTAAGATTCATATATTGATAGAGTATATTTCTACAATTATCAATTTGTCCCATTCTTTCTTCAAATTTTGAAAAAGAAATCCAAGCTTTATCATCAGGATTATAACTCATCCAACTTTTATAAATTTCTCTAGTTCCAACATAATTTCCTAATTTTTCTTCCATTAAAGTCCAATTGAGCCAAAATGTATCAACTTTAGGTAATAATTTACAAGCTCTTTCAAAAACATTTCTTGCATAATTAATAAATTTATTCTTCATTTCCATTTCAGCATATCTCATCCAAAGGCTTTTATTTTTATAATCTATTTCAATTGCTCTTTCATATATTGATCTTGCTCTTTGAAATTCTGTTTGATGTTGTTCCCAATCTGCATATTTTAACCAACAATTTATATTTTCCTTTTGACGACGAAGTTGATCTTCAAATTCTTTTCTTACTCTTAATTTAAAATCATTTAATTCATCTTCATCATTTATAACTTGAATTGGAATTGCTATTTCATCTGTCCTATGTGCTTGACTTTCTTTTATTATTTGTTCTGCTGTAATTTGAAATGATGATGGAGCTTTATTTCGAGGTTGTTGAAGTTTCATTCCTACTTTTTCTTCATCTTGTAGTGGAGTTTCTATTGATATTGTATTTAACATTTTTTTTACTAATACTTAAAATATTTTATTCTTTTTTTAAAATTAAAAAATTAATTTTATTTTTTTTTTTTCTTTTTTTTATAGTTTCATACAACATTTTGAGTCATTATCATCTTCATTGTAATTATTTTTTATAATTAAATTCTTTTGTTTATTTCCATCTCTAATAATTAAAAAAATAATTATACTTTTTTAGAATAAGTTTTTCAATAATAGTTTTAAAAGCATTTTCAATACCATCACCAGTTTTAGCAGAGACTTCTATTACTTTAATACCAGTTTTTTTTTCAAAACTAATAATTTCTTCTTTACTAATTGTTCTTTTATCATTTAAATCATATTTATTACAAAGGACCATTTTATCTATATCATTTCCAGTATATTTTCCAATTTCATCTAACCAATTATTTAAATTAGCAAAACTATCATGATTAGTTAAATCACAACAAATTAAAATAGCAGAAGCTCCTCTATAATAAGCAGTAGTGATTGATCTATATCTTTCTTGACCAGCTGTATCCCATATTTGAATTTTTATTATTTTTTCATTTATTTTCATAGTCTTAAATCTAAAATCTACTCCTATTGTTGTCACATAATTTTCTGAAAATATATCATCACTAAATCTTACTAATATACAACTCTTTCCTACACATGTATCTCCTACTAATACTATTTTAAATATGTAATCGCTATATATTTTAATATTTATATTCAAGCTTTACTAATCTTTTCCTTTTTGATGAGACATTTTTTTGAATTTTTGAAGAAAGAACTTTTTTATGTTTTTTTGGTTTTAATTAATTTTTTTAAATTTTTTAATTTTTTATATTTTAAGTTGTTTTTTTCTATGATAGAGCAAATAATAAAAGATTATTTATTAGTTGTTGTTTATATTCATTGGGAATTTTGATGAAATAAATAAAAAAAAAAAGAATGAAAACAAATAAATCTTCTAAATTGTTATTTTAAAAAAATAAAAGATTTATTATATTGTCATATAAAAAAAATACAAAAATAAAAAGCAAATCGATACCAAAAATAAGTGATTTTTCAAAAATTTGAATTAATATAAAATTCCTTTACCTTCAACATTTAATAAATAAAAAAATATTAAATAAAAACACTCAGAATTCCTTAAATAAAAAATATAGAATTAAAACTATCCTTTACTAATATTTATTTTTCTTGTAATTCAGTTCCTTCTTCTTCTCCTTTATCTTTAGCTTCTTCAACAGCAGAATGTTTACTTAAAGAATCAGGATCAACAGCACCAGCAAGATCTTGTGCAAGATCTTGAGTTTTTCCACCTTTTTTATCAAGTAATTTTTCTCCTTTTTTGAATGTTCTAGCTCTAAAACAAATAAGAAGGAAAAAGAAAGGAATACAAACAACACAACCTAACATAGTACAGAGCATTGCGAGTGGTTTAAACAAGGTTTTATATTTATCATTAATATAACCATAAAGAACAGGTGAAGGACCACTGGTAACAAGCATAGTGACAATATTAGTGATTGAAAAACCAGTACTTTTGAGTCTTGGTGGAATGGAGGAGACAATGACACCTTGATTAATAGACAACATTGAGGAATTGAAAACTAAATATAATCCACAGAAAAGACAGAAAGGAACAAGTCCCATAAAGAATGGAAAAGCTACTCCAAAAATACAGGAAATTAAATGAAGGAATAATAAAGCATAAGAAGATTTTGATGATTCATATCCACCCATCCAAGGATTAATGATTGCATTACAAAGAACTCCTCCAATTGGTCCAGCTAAAGCAATAATAGTATATGAGAAGAAAATAGTTGATGGATCATTAATATCCATAACTGTTCTCATGTAATCTGCAATCCAGAAATGGAAAGCAGTATTGACTCCATAAATTAAAGCACGAATCCAAGAACTTGTTAAAAAAGTACCATTTGTTAATAATTCTTTCATATCACTCATAAATGATGGTTCTTCTTTTTTTTCTCCACTACTTGGAAGTTCTTCTTTTTCTTCAAAGAGAGAAATTTTAGAGACTTGTTTTCCTTTTTTAACTTCTACATGTTCTCCTCCATCAGGATCTTTAACAACTTGTAATTTAGAGTCGAAATATTTGAGAGGAGAGAAAGCGAAAACGAAACCAACAGCAAGAAGATAAAGACCTTCAAGAACAAATCCCATTCTCCATTCTTTATCTCCAACAATAATATGAAGTAAAAATCCAACAACTTTTCCTCCAGGTTGAACAACAAGAACAACACTTTGCATTAAAGTTTTTAATTTTTGAACTCCAAATTGATCAATCCAGACAGGTAAATAAATAGAAGGAGGCATATGAACTACTCCAACAAGTCCTCTCATAATAACAAGCATTTCACCACTATTAATAAATTTGTATCCAATAAGCAATAATCCTTTAACAATAACAAAGAATGCACAAGTCCATTTTGCACTCATTCTTGTATTTACAAAAATAAAAGCTGATGATCCAAGTGTTCTTCCTAATCCATTTGCAGTTCCTACTAAACCAAATTGTTTATCATTCAAATGTAATGTTGATTTTATAGTCTTTGATGCAGATGATAATAATCCTGATGAATTATTAATGGCACTCTCTACTGATACTAAACATGCCCATAAAAAGATACGATATCCACGACTTAATGTTATTCTATTCGGTGTCTTTGGCTTTGAATTGTCTTCCATTTTATATTTTATAACATTTTTTTTTTTTGGATTTTATATTAAATGTTTTTTTTATATTTTTTATTTTAGTTTATGCTTTTTTTCTTTAGTTTTTAATTTTTTTTATTGTTTAACTTTGTTTATGCCTTTTTTACTTGTTTTCTTAGAGACAAAGGATGTTGAATGTTGTTATTTTTTTTTATTTTTTTTAATATTTCAAAAAATAAAGTTTAATTTATTTGATAGAAAATAAATACTTTTAGAGAAATATATTTTTTCTATAGAGTGATGTATTTATTTTTTGTAACATTTTTTATTTTCAGTATTTGCATTTTGTTTATTGTTTTTTTTATTAAAATAATATATTTTAATATCTATATTTTAAAAATTAATTTTATATTAAATAAATTGATAAAATTTTCTTTTTTATAAAATTTATAACTTCTCATCATATTCTACTAAAAAAGGAAAATTATAAAAAATCATTTTTTTTAAGTAATAATGAATATTTTATTATATAACTTTTATTTAATAACTTTGAATATAATCAGGTTCTTTTCCTATTATAATATCAATTCTATTAATAATTTCTTCACCTTCAATTTTTTTAGCTTTTCTAACATTTGTAGTTTTAAATCCCATTTTATAAGCATCATCAACAAAAAGAATATATTCGAATACTTCTTCTTTAAAAGGTAACCTATAATTAATTGAACATTCATACCCTGGAGATAAAACTTTTAAAATTTGAGGTAATTTTTCCTTTATTAAATTTATATCTATATTATTACTAATATTAATTCCTTTTATTGAATTTTCTCTTTCATCATCTAATAATGATAATTCTTTTGGTTCAGTAATATAAAATAAAGACATATTTTGAATATTTTAACTTATTTAAATTTTTAAATTTATGAAAATAAATTGTTGAAATTTGTTTTTAAAAAATATTATTAAATAAAAAAAATTAATTGCTTATATTCAAATTATTATCAATTTGAGGAGAATAACTTATAGCAGATTTTTCCATTAAAGGACTATTTGTATTATCTTTAATAAATCCTCCAATCATTGCAGAATGAACAGTATTATTTAAATTACTATTATTAAGTGTTGAATTAGTATTAAAAGAATTTAAAGATCTTTCAATATTTCTTTTATTTTTTCTTAAAACACCATTAATTTTATTTTTTCTATCCACTGTTTTTTTTATTTGATCATTAGCTTCTAATATTGATTTTAATCTATTAAATAAATTATTATTTTGATCTTTTAATCTTATTATTTCATTTAATAAATTATTCTTATCATTATTCATTGAATTTTTTTCTAATATATTATCATTTATTATTTTTTTTTGTTCATTCAAATTAGCTCCTAAATTATTTATATCTCTTTCTTTATCATAAATTATTGTTTGAAGTTGTTCATTATTTCTTTGAAGAAGTGAATTTTTGTTTTTAGCATCCAAAATATTATTTTTTAAACTCTCATTTTCTATTTTTAATGTGTCGTTAAATTTAGATAAATTATGAATATTGTTTTCAATTTCATCAATTTGAGATTTCATTTGTTCATTTTGATTTTGAATTATATTGATATTTCCATCTTTTATTTTTAAACTTGATTTTAAATTATTTAATTCAAAATTTATATCTTCAATTTTTTGAACTAAATTTTTTTTATCTTCATCATATTGATTAATTATCATTTCTTGTTCCTTACAAATAGAATTTAATTTCTGATTATCTTTAAATAATTTTTCATTTTGTTCTTTTTGAAAATTAATTGTATTATTTAATTCACTATTAATTTTTTCATATTTTAAAATATCATTTTTTAAATATTCATTATTATGAAGAATCTCATTTAACTTAGTTGTTAAATTTGCAATTTCTGTATTATTTTTATTTAATTCACCTAATAAAGTCTCGTTATCAGCATATAATTTTTTATTAATATTTAATTTTTCATTTAATACATTATTTAAGCTTTCATTCTCAATTGTTAAATTGTTTAATTGATTATGTTGAATTGTTATTTTTTGATTTGTTTCATAATCATTCCTCATTTGATTTTGTTTAATCTCATCAATTAATTGCTTTAATTTTAAATTTTCATTTTCTAATTCTTCATTTTTATTACTTTTTTGTTCCAAATCAAAAATTCTACTTTTTAATTGATTAATTAAGATATCTTTAGAAGATAAATCCATATTATAATTATTAGAATCAAAAGGAGAATTCATTTATAATTGTGTTATAATAAAAATAAAAATTAATTTAAAAACAAAAAAAAGAAAAATAATATAAAGTGAAAATAGGATTAATAAAATATTAAGTTTTACTGTAAAATATTATAAACAATAAAAAAATAATATTTAAATATCTCCAGAAAAAGTATATTCTTCAAAACTATTAGCAGAATGAGTACTACTTCTTCTTTCTGCAATTTTATGATATTTTTTAATCCAATCATGTTCCAATGATTCTTTAATGCTCATTCTTTTATTAGGATCTTTAATAAGTAACTTTTTGATAAAATCAATACTTTCTTTAGAGACTTTTTTCCAAATACTTCCTTTAAAAGGAGGAGGCTCATTAATAGTTTGTCTTGCAATTTCTCTATCATTTTTAGGATGATCAAAAGGTAAACAGCCTCCAACTAATAAATAAGTTGTAATTCCAAGAGACCAAGAATCAACTTGTTTATTATAACTTTTTTCAAGTAAAACTTCAGGAGCAACATATGATAAAGTTCCATATGGTTCTGTACAAAATTCTCCAGGTCCTAAAATTTTACCTAATCCAAAATCTAATATTTTTATATCTGCATTATCATCTGTTGATGTCATTAATACATTTTCAGGTTTTATATCTCTATGAATTATACCATATGAATGAAGATAATATAATGCTGTTAACATTTTATGTATTATTCTACATGCTTGAACTTCTTTTATATGGAAATGACGCTTTTCTAAATATGAAAATAAATCTCCTCCTCCACAATATTCCATTATTATATAAAAAAATTTTTCATTTTCAAATACTTCATATAAATGAATTATATTTGGATGTTGACATATTTTTAATATTTCTATTTCTGTTTTAACTAATTCTAAATCCTCAGTATTCATATCATTTTTTGACATTATTTTTATTGCTACTTTTTTCTTTGTTTGCTTATTTATTCCTAATTTTACTAATCCAAATTTTCCATTTCCTAATTTTGAAGTAATTTCATATAAATCTGTTAAATTTGTATATCCTGTGGCTAATTTTAATTTTGCTACCCATATTTTATATTGAGATAAATTATCTGTATAATAAACTCTTGTTTTTTTTGGATAAATAACTGCAAAAGAATAAAATGTAGTTCCATTAAAGTTATGAGCTTTTTCTTCTTTTAAAAATACACCACTTAAATTATGCATTCCCTTATGAACAGTTTCTTTATCATTTTTATAAAAATATAAATCTTTATGAAGTAATTTAAAATATAATCTTTTCAATTTATTATTATTTATCATTTTATATAAATATCCTTCATATTTTACCATTTCTTCATCCTCCTCTTCTTCATTTTTATCAAATATTTTTTCATTTTCATTTAATTCATTTATTATTTCATCATTTTTAATTTCTTCTCCTGAAAATTGAGAACCAGTTTCAGAATAATCTTTTCCTTCATAATCATTAGTTTCATTTTGTTTATACGCTGGCATTAATTCTATATCATTATATTTATAATTTTTATTTTTTCTAGATGAAGAATTTTCTTCTTGAATATGTTTTAAATTTGTTTTTGTTTTTCTTATAACAGGAACAAAAGATTCATTTTCATTATTTGATTCATTATCATCAATAAAATGAATAAGATTTTCATTATCATTTTCATTATTATCAATTTGTTCATCGTATAAAATAGTATTATTATCTTCGTTTTTAATAATAAGATTAGAATAATTATTACTAAATTTACTTTCAGGTTTTTTACCAATATTAGAAAGTGAATTTCTATAATGGTGAAAAGTACCAGATCTTCCTTTTTTTCTATTAATATCATTATCTCCTTCTTTTATTTTTCCAAATAAACGATCTTTTTGAGCTTGATTCATAACTAAAGAAAGTGTTTTTCTTTTTTTATTTTCTCTTTGAAATATTGTTGAAGAAGTAAAAGATGATTCATGAACTAATGGAGATGCAATTAATTTTGGAATTGAATTTACTTGATGTATTTTTTTTGGTGATGTTATTGTTTTATTTTTACTATATTCATTAATTGCACTTTTATTAAATGGCTTTTTGTCTAAAAGAAATAATAAAATTAAAATATAAATATCACTTGCAGTATTTTCTATTATATCTAAAAACTCACTATAATTTATTTTTTCTTTATTTACATTTTTAAAAGAATTTTCCAATAAATTGTATAATTCCTTTTGGGAATTGACTCTATTTAAATAACCTTGAAATTCAGAACTGTTATTATTATTATTTAAGGCAATATATGATAAAACAGTTCTGATATCTTCTTTATCAATTAAACCATCTTTATCAAAATCATAAAAATCGAAAATAAATTTAGAAGTAATATCAAAAGATTCACAAAAAAGTTCATTCATTCCATCTAAAAATTCATCTTTATCAATATAATCAGTATGACCTTTATTAAAAACAGAAAATAATCTAACAGATAAAATCCCAGGAACTTGATAATAAGAAGAAAAAGTAATTTTATCAATTCCTTTTTTAGATTCAGTTCTTTGTGTTAAATCAATCCAAACTTCTTTTAAATAAGAATTAAAAGCTTCAATATTTGTTACTTTAAATGATTTGACTAAAAGTTCAATATCTAATTTCTCAGAAGCCATAAAAGCAAAATAATTTAAAAATCAATAAAAATAAAAATAATTAAATATTATTGAATATATTAATAATTAATATTTAAAAAATGCAACCAGCAAATGAATTAGGAGATAGACTTCATGAAGCATTGTATAATTCAAAAAATAAAGAAAAAGAAGTGACAGAAATAGTATCAAATACAAATCTTCCAACAAGATTATCTATATCACAATATTATGAAGCAGCATATGGAAATAAACTTCAAGATGATTTAAAATCAAAGTTATCTTCTAAATTTAGAGATCTTGTTATGCAATTATTTTTATCTCCAACTGAATTAGATATTGAAATTTTAAAAAAAGCAATGAAAGGATTTTCTGTTGATGAAATTCCTATATTTGAAGTTTTAACAAGTAGACCAAAATGGATGATTGATGATTTAAAAAAAACTTATAAAACTTCTACTGGAAAAGATTTAAGTCAAGATTTTGAAAAAAGTTTTTCAGGAAATTTAAAAAGAAATGTTCTTTCTTTATTAAATAATTATAGAAGTTCCAATGAAAGGCCTAATAAAAACCAATGTGATAAAGATGCTGAATTATTAAAAAATACTAAAGAAGATAATTGGTTTGATGATGAAAAAATTTTTGATTCAATTTTTGTAAAAAAATCTCCTGAAGAATTAGTTATGATTTGTAGATATTATTTCAAAAAAACTGGAAATCCTTTAAGTGAAGTTATTGAAAAAAAATTTAGTGGAAAAAATAAAAATTTAATGAAAGAAATATTATATAATACTATAAATCCAAGTGAAATGTTTGCTGATAAAATTTATCATGCTATGAAAGGATTAGGAACTGATAATGATACTATTATAAGAATATTAGCTTCTAGAAATGAAATTGATATGAGTGATATTAGAGAAATTTATAATTGGAAATATAAAGCTAAAATGGTTAATGATATTAAATCTGATACTTCTGGAGATTATAGAAATTTATGTCTTTATCTTTCTCAAAAATAAATAAATGAGAATATTTAAATTTTCATTATTTTCCCTTTCACTACCTTTGAAATTGTTATTTAATATTCAAAAAAATATTTTTTTTTAATTTATTTTGATTTTTATTTATTATTTTTTTAAAGAAAAAATAATTTATTATGTCAGATAAAATAAAATATTCAAAATTAGAAAAAACAATAGGAGATTATATAATACAAAATGAACTAGGATGTGGTGGATTTGCAAAAGTTTTTCAAGGAATACATATTCCATCAGGGGAAAAAGTAGCAATTAAAATAATGGATAAAACTCAATTAATGGAAGATCCTTTAAATTTTCAAAGAGTAGAAAATGAAATATCAATATTAAAAAAAGTTCAACATAAAAACATAATAAAATTATATGAATTAATGGAATCTCCTCAAAAAATTTATTTAGTAATGGAATTATGTGAAGGAGGAGAATTATTTGATTATATAGTAAATCATAGGAAATTAAGTGAAAAACAATCATGTAAATTTTTTCAAGAAATAATAAATTCTTTAGATTATTTACATTCTCAAAGTATAGTTCATAGAGATATAAAGCCAGAAAATATGTTATTAGATAACTTAAATGAGAAAAATAAAATGGAAATAAAAATAATAGATTTTGGAATAAGTAGATTGTATCCAAGTAATAAATTACTAAATTCTCCTTGTGGAACAACAGCTTATGCTCCTCCAGAAATGCATAAAAGAGAAGAATATTATGGATTATTAAGTGATATTTGGAGTGCTGGAGTTGTTTTATATTCTATGATTTATGGTTATTTACCTTTTAGTGATGATGATAGTGAAGAAAATATTCAAAATATTATTAATGGTAATTATGAATTAGATGATTCTGTCAGTGAAAATTGTAGAAATTTAATTAAACATTGTTTAGATATTGATCCTTTAAAAAGATATGATTTAAATCAAATAAGAAATGATCCTTGGTTTAATATAGTTAAACCTGCTAAAAAATTTCCTGGAGTTATTTTTGGATATAATAAAATTCCTATAGATGAAACAATTTTAAATTGTTGTGTTGATTATGGTTATGAAAAAGAATCTGTTTTGAAAAGTATTTTAAATTGTAAATTTGATAGAAATTATAGTATTTATTATTTAATTTTAAAAAAAAAAGTAAGAGAAGGTTATAGAAGTTGTTCAGATTTATTTAGTAATAAATTTATTGAATATATTAATAATAAGGATAATTTAGAAGAAAGAGTTTTAAAAAAAAATCATATAAAAATAAGTCATAGCGCAAATAATATTATTGAAAGTGAAAATAATAATATTAACAATGAACAAACTACATCAACAGAAAATAAAAATATAAAAGATGATATTAGATTTTTTACTTCTAATGATTTTCAAAATAATAATATTTTAGTTAAACAAAAAAAGAAAAAACCTCAATATGAGAATACTGAAAATCATAAATCTTTACAAAATGAAACCTCAAATTGTTCTGAAGATTTAGAAATAATTGGAATAATATCAAATAAAAAATTATTAAATTCAGAAGAAAAAAAATTCAGAAAAAATAAAAGAATTTCCTCTTCTAATTATCATCATAATAATAAAAATAAAAAACAAACATTATTTAACAAAAGTACTGCAATTAAAAATAAAGGACATACTATAATTCATAATAGAAATGCTTCTGCCTTAGAAAATGACAATAAAAAAAATGAAAAAGATTTTATTAAAAAAGATAAAATTAGGGAAATCTCTTTTTCTCCCAAAGAAGCAAAATTAAATAAGAAAGAAAGATTAAATAAAATTCCTTGGAAATTTGTTAATTTAGAAAAAAGTGATAAATCAAACTTATATGATAAATATTATAAAAAGGAAACTAACAAATTATTAAATAAAAGTTTTTTCAAAAAAAATGAAAATAGAATTAAAATTATCAATAGAAATGAAAAAGAACCGCTCACTAATAGACAAAATATAAAAGATTTTAGAACATTAGAAAAGAAAAAGAAATTAAAGAAAGAAAATAAAATTCCTAAAAAAGCAGAAAGTCCAAAATCTAGTACTTTATCAAATTTTAATAAATATACAATAAGTTTCCAATCAAAAATTAAGTATATTAATAATTCAAGTAAAAAAATTAACAATCCTGAAAAATTAAAAATTTCATTCTTTAAACAAAATAATAAAGATTTATTAAAATCCTTTGAGCTTACTTCATCAAATACTTATATCAATTATAAACTCTCTAAACCAAAACAATATAATGGCCCAGTTGATATAAGATGTATTTTTTATGAAGATTTATCAAAAATTGGTGAAAATATAGAAAAATGTTTAAAAAACAATAAAATAAATCATTCTAAAATTACCCAATATAAATATCATTGTTCTAAAAATGGAGATATTTTTTTCATTGAAATATTATTAATTTCAGAAAACATTTATTTTATTAGTATAATATCTAAACAAGGCAATGTAAAAAATAATAATATATTTGTAAATATGCTATTTCCTATTAAGAATTAAAAAATATATTAATAATGCTAAAACTGAAACAATATTATTTTCAAAAAAAGAAAAAGAAGGAAAATCAAAAAATTTTCTTCTATACTTTTTACTTTGACTGAGATTTAATAAATATATATATATAATTAATTAAACTAATTTCCAATATAAGTATGGAAAGCTATTTCATTTTATAAATGATAATATATTATAATTCAAAAAACATTTTTTTAATAATAAAACAAAATTACCTAAGTTAAATATTTATTTTTATTTTTGGACAAAAATATAAAATTTACACAAAAATTTAAATGGAAAAAAATCATAAAAACAATAATGAAGAAATTCAAATGAAATTTTTATTAATAGGTGAACAGGCTGTTGGAAAAAGTTCATTAATAAATCAATATATTGAAGGAAAATTTGAGGAAAATTTATTATGTGCAGCAGGTTTAGATTTAAAAAAAAAATTTATAAAAATTAATGGAAACTCAGTAAAGCTTATGATATATGATACAGCAGGACATGAAAGATTTAGAACTTTATCAAAAAATCAAATAAATTCATCAAAAGGAATTTTAATTGTGTATGATGTAACAGAAAAAGAAAGTTTTGATGCTTTAAATTTTTGGATGAAATCATTTAAAGAAAATGCAAATAAAGATGCAATTTGCTTAATAATTGGAAATAAAATTGATTTAGAAGAAAAAAGAGTTATTGATTTTGAAAAAGGAAAAAATTTTGCCGAAAAATATGGAGTTAAATTTATTGAGACTAGTGCTAAAAGTGCTAAAGGTGTTAGTGAAGCTTTTTATAGTGTAGCAAAAGAAATTTATGATAATGAAAAAAATATGACTATAAATGATATTGTTATAGAAGATAAGACAAAAAAAGATTATAAAAAAAAAAAAAGTTGTATTTGTTAAATTAATAACTTTAATGTAATTGATTTTTTCTTATCATATATTTATTTATTGTATAAATCTAATTTATTTATTATTTTATATATTTATTTAAGTAATATTATCAAAAAACAATTTCATTTTTTTAATTAATAAGAATTATTATTATTTTATGAATAAGAACAATAATGAATTGTGTAAAATAGAATAAAATGCACTAAAAATGTTCTTTAAATTAAATATAATAAATAAATAATATTTATAAAATAAATCAAAATTATATATAACTAAATTACCTTGAAAAATAATTTTAATTTATTTGAAACATAAACAACTTAGAAAACATTTTTTTTTCTTAACATTTTCTTGATTTTGTATTAATTGAGATTCCTCAGATATACTTTCCTTACTTTGTTCATAAATCTTTGAATTAATCCTATTTAATTCAAATAGATTATAACCATAAAATTTATTCGGGGTATATAATTTATAACAATTCTCAGTATTTAGACATATATTTTTAACTATATTTTCTAAACTCTTTATATCATTATTATTATATAAATTATATAAATTATTCATAATCAAAAATATAATGGATAAATTATCTTTTGCTCCATTATCAATAGCATTTTCTATTATATTATTACTAACATTTGATAAAATATTTTGATAATCTAAATTATTTTTTACTCCTTTATAAAAGGAGTTAAAAACACATTTACAAATTTCATCATTTGACATATGTTGAAATATTTCATATCCTCCAATTAAAATAAAATCCATATCAGAAGAAATCTTTATTTCTATAACATCTGGTTCAGAAATAATCATTCCTTTATTTTTATTTTTTATATCATAATCCCCTATTGATCTACTAAAAGGAAAATTACCAGGATTAATATAATATAAATTATTCTTCTGAATTATTTTCCCACCATGATTTTCAATTCTTTTTTTTTCATTTTCTTCGTTTGGGATATGATCAATTGATAACTGATTAATTTCTTTTCCTAATTTTGAAGAGATTAAACTTCTTGAATTACCGCAATTTCCTATATAAATTTTATTATCAAAATGAATACAAATATGAGCACATGAACCACCTTTTTCATAAGGAATTAAATTTTCTTGTTTTTCACTACATTCATTAATAATTTTTCTTTCAATTGTCTCAAAAGAATTTTTTATTGTTTTTATTGGATTAAATAATAAATTTGTTGTATTATTTAATATTATTTCTCCTAAATTATCTTTTAAATAAGTTGATATTGTTGTCCCTTTATGTCCAGAAAAAATTCCAAAATAAAAAAATTTTTTATCATCTTTTTCATCTGTTATATTTAGTTTTATTTGTAATTTATCATTATTTTCTTTTTTTCTGTTTTTAAATGTGGTTGCTGAAAATCCATAAAAACATCCAAAAAATTTAACATAAGTTAATAATTGACTTTTATAATTTGTTCTATATAACATTTTCATTTCTTCTTTTCCTGGGTCTTTTTCTAAATTTTTTATATTATTTATTTGTTCTTCAATTTTTTGTGTTATAGATATTGATTCACTTATTTCTTCCAAATTTTTTTCAGATAATAATGAAATATTTAATTTATCTTTATAAAATTCTTCTAATTTTCCTTTTAATAATGTATTTGTTATTTTTAGTTGTTCATGTTCTTGTACATCTGTTTTTATTTTTTTTTGATAAAAAATGTTATTTTTTGATTCTATAATTATATTAGGTTGATTAATATTATTATTATTTTTTTTATCTGTGTTTATTTGTATTAATTTCTTTAAAAATATATCATATGTATCACAAGTCGAACCTGAATTATTTTTATTTTTCACTTCTGATTTACTTTTTTTAAATATTTCATTATTAGGTATCGATATAATATTCGGAAATGAACCAAATTGTTTTTTTTCTTTTTCATTTGATTTTAAAGGATTATTTATTAGATTATGTAATCCTAAAGAATTCATTTTTATTCAAAAAAAAAAGTACTTAAAATTAATACATAAATATAAATTTTTGGTTTTTATCAATAAAAAATAAGAGATATTTATAATTATTTCATCATATTAATTTCTTATTTATTTTATACTTATCTTTTAAATTCTGAAATCTCAAAAAATAAAAATATTATCTTTAAATATCATTTTTATGTCTTAAATAAGAATTTAATCTTAACGTCATTTAAATAAAAATTGTTTAATTAATAAATAAAAAATTATATTTTTGTTATATCTATAGCACCATTTAAATATTCTTTTAATAAATTTTCTTTATTTTTATTATTTAAATCAGTCTTTTTAAATGGCACTAAAATTTTATAATTTTCATTTTTAATTTTTAATAATTTTTCAGTTTGTTTAACTTTAAATAAAACCATATCAGGATAAGAATAATCAACAACACTTTTCATAAATTTAACTTTTTTTTGTAAATCTTTCAATTGAAGTTCAGAGAAAGTAGGACCACTAAAATGTTTAATTTTTTCACCTTTTTTAACTAATTCCATATTATATTTAGCTAGCATTTGATCAAACTGTTCATCAGTTTCAGCATATTCTAAATTTAATTTATTATGAATTAATTTAATATCTCTTGCAAATTTTTTCTTTTTTTCAGCAAAAAAATAAAAAATTTTTTTATATAAATTTAATTCTCTTCCTTCATTTGAAAAAGGAGATTTTATTTTTGTAAATGGAATAAAACTATTCTTTCTTTTAACAGGACCAATTTCAGGTTTAATATATTTTTTATTTGGAATATCTATTGAAGGTTCTGTTCTTAAAACATTTATTGGAGATTGAATATTTAATCCTAATTTTTCTCTTGTTTTTTTTAATTTTCTTTTATTATCTAATTTTGGAAAAACAGAAATATCTTGATCTGTAAAATTATTTGATGACATTAAAAAAGTATGTCTTGTTGGTCTTGAAAATAAAGATGATGACGTAACATTAAACATTCTTTTACTATCTGGTCTACTTTTTTCTAATACTATTTTACTGTTCTTCATCTTATATTTTAATATTTTTTTATCTTTAATTTCTTTTTTATTACTTTTTATTAAATTATTTTAAATTGTTAATTTTTATTTATAATTGTTTTAATTTAATATTTATTTAACTCTTACCAATAGTTTATAAAATGAAAGTTTATAAAAAAAATATATTAATATAAAGGCGATTTATTATTTTGATTATTTTTATTTGGAATTTTTAGAATGCTGCTTTGTTGATTAGCTTTCTTAATTTTATTTAAATATCTAAATTTTTCTAAAGATTCATCAGTTCTAACATATTGACTTGCAATTTCAAATAATTTAGAATCAGAAATTGTTTGAATACTTATCAAATGGGAATTACTTTCAGATGTTTTTTTATTAATATTATTATTATTACTTAAAATCTTTTCATTACTAACTTTAGAACTAATTTCTAAATCCTTTCTAAAATTATGATTTTTCACAGGAGAATTTCCAATTCCTTCAATGATAATTGTTGTAGTTTTATTTTTCGAATTTTGAGTACTAAATTTTTTAGAAATGTCATCTTGAGATTCAAAGTAATTATTTAACATTCCTTGAATATTTCTACTACTTCTAATATTGAATTTTTCAGAAGAAAATTCTTTATGTGGAGAAAAATAATAAGTATTTGTTCTAGAAGAATTATAATGATAAATTGATTTTGAATGGATTTTTCTTTTGTTAAATGAATCATTGTAATCGTTTGAATAACTTTTTCTTTTATCATTTTTATTTTGATTATCTAAATTTAAAGTATTTAAATATTCTGTTCCATTAATTGTAATATAATTTGTTCCTTTTTCATTTGTAATTGATAAACTTGAATTATGGGATTTTTTTTTTTTTGGTATTATTTCATTTTTAAATTCAATTTTTTGTTCTTCTTTATTTGCTTTTTTATAAAATAATAAAGATAAATTTTCTGAAATTGTTGTATTTCTCCCATTTAATTTTGAATTAAAAGTGTTTATATTTTGAAAATTTATTTTTCTAAATTTATTTTTTTCTTTGAATTCTTTTTTATTGTTTTTATTTAAGTAATTGGGAATATTAAAAATTGAAATTTTTTTAAAAATATTCTCTTTTGGTTTTTCTTTATATAATTTTTCATCTTTATTTTTATTTTTATCTTTTTTACTTATTATTCCTGAAGAATAAGAAATTCTACTTGATTGTACTTTACTTTCTTCAAAAAAAGGAATTGGACTATTCATATAATAGTTCTTAATTGGATTAAATCTTGAATTTATTTTTGGTGAATTTGGAAATTGTTTTTTTTCTTCTTCATTTATTGTATACTCTAATTCATTTAATTGCTTTTCTTTTTTCCCTAAATCATATAATTTATTGAAAATATTTTGTTTTTTTAATGAAAAATAAAATTGTTGTTTTTGATTCTTTTTTAAAATTTCTGTAATCAATTTATATTTGTAAAAATATTTTAATTTTTTATTTTTTAAACTTTTTTGATAAATAAATAACAAATGTTTTAGTGTATAAACAATTTTATCGTTATCATTTTCGATAAACATTGTAAAAATATTATCTGCTAATACTATAATTATCAAATAATAAATTTACTTTTTGATTTAGTAAAATTATTTGAAATTTCATATTTAAAATAATCTGATAAATAATAAACAAAAGTTTGAGAATTATTTATAGAAAAAACTAAATTTTTATTAAATTCAGGCATTCTAATTCCCTATTATTCAATTAGAAATTTTTATTTTACATAATTCATTAAAAAATCAAAAAAACTCGGAGAAGAAATTTTCATAAATTAATTAATATTAAAAATAAAAATTATAAGATTTAATAAAGGAAAATATATTTTTATTTGTTATAATTCAAATAATTTTTTTTATGTTTTTATATTTATATTTTTATTTATTTTTTATATTTTTGATGTTTGTTCTAGAACAAAATTATTTATGTTCTCGAAATCCAATTCAAATTCATCTTTTTCTAATCCTATGTTTGTAAATCCATTTTTATTATCTTTTATTAAAGAATTAAAGTCCTCTTTATTATTTTCAATATCTTTTTGAATTTGATTATTATTAAATAATATTATATCAGTATTTTTAAAAAAATTTTCAATATTTTTTAACTTAAATTTTTCATTAATAATATCAACATATATTTGAGGAACGTCATGAACTTCATTATTATTATTATCTACAAAATCAAACCTTGATTTTCCTTTGTTTTGAAGAAAGTTTAAAGTTTTATCTTTTTCATCACTTGTTGTTGAAGAAGTTATTTCATCTTTTGTCTCTAATTTTATTTTTAAATTATTATTATTTCTTGTATTTTTTTGATTATCTTTACTTTCACTTTGAGATTTTTTTTCTTCTTTTGAATCCTCAGAAAATATTTTTCTCATTATATGATTATTTTCTCTTTTTTGACTTTTAATACCTTTGAAATTTGGATGAATAATTTTTAATCCTTTTTTATTTTTATAAAAATTTAAATATTTCTCATTTTCTATAACAATTCTATTTTGATAAATAACATCAGGGGAAGGAAAAACAGTATTTTTCATTTCACTCGTTTTTAATAAATTTTTTTTAATTTCAGGATTATAGATATCAGCAATTTTAATAGCATAAATTTGTTGTTTATAAAATATATTTTTATTCACATTTAATTCTTCTCTTTTAATAATATCAGTATCAGGGGCTTTTTTATGAAGATATAAACAATCTTTATTTTTACATTCATTCCCGTTTAAAAAATGTTGACAGTATTTTGTAGTTCCAAAACTTGCTCTAATAACATGATTATCAATTGTAATATTATCTAAAGCTAAAATAGCAATTGATGCTTCATATGGTTCTGAATATGTAATATAAGCCGAATAACTTGGACCAAATGGATTATTTAAATTATAAGCTTTTTTCTTATTTATTACTAATTTAATTATTGTTCCATATTGACCAAAATATTCATTTTTTAATAATATTTCTCTTGAAGAGATATTTTCACTTAAACCTATTACATATACTAAATTTTTTGTGATAATTCTACATTTTATTAATTCATTTATATCCTCTTTATCTGGGGACATCTTATTATATTTTTGTTGAAACTTCGACATTTTATATGTTTATATTATTATATTATTTTTTAATTTAAAATTGTATAAGATAAAAATTAGAATAAAATTTCAATGTTATTTTTTATTTTTTTTAATTTTTAAATCATTCAAATTAAAATTTAAAAAAAGTTTTATAAAAAGATAAATAGATTAAAAAGTATTCAAAAATAATTGTAAAGCATTCCTAAAAAAATAATTGATTGATTTTGGTCAGAAAAAAAATTATAATAAAATTAAATATTATTATTGAGAAATTGTAAATCAAAATAAAAATATAAAAATTACTAATAATTTCAAATTAAAATTAAATCAAGAGATGAGAATCATTATATTTCTTCAAATAATTTAAAATTTTGAAAAGATTTCTTGACACCTCTAATTCAAATAAAAAGAATGTAGAATGAGTAAAACAACTTTAAAAAAAATATTATTATAAAATTTAAAAAAGTTAAATTTGATAATCTTTTTATAAAGATTGATTAATATTAAATCAAGGAAATATAATTAATAACTAATAAAAAAATAATACTATAGTCCATCTAAAAATCTTTTTGTTATTTTTTATTTATAAGAACACATATTTCAAAATCGTGATTTATAATGAAAATTCTATAGATATGCATCTCTTATGGAAAAGTTTTTATAATTTTTTTATAATAATTCAAAATACTATTTTCACATTATATTAAATAATCCATAAATAATTCTGTAATATATAATTAATAAAATCACTAATTGTTTATATATTTAAATATGACAAATCAAAATGGAAAAATATGTAAAAAAATTATATTTACTGGATTATTCATTTTTGTTTGTGAATATATTCATTCTAACATTAAATTAAATTAAAATTGAGTCATAATGTATTTATTTATTAGTAAAAATATAAAAAAACTATTATATAAAAAGTAATAAAATGTGATTTTGGAGATTAGAAAGAATTTAAATATTAATATTCAAATTCATTTAGAAAAATGTGTTTATATTTATAAAATAATTCACAAAATAAAGATATAATTCAGAAAAATGGAAATTTTTTATAACAATAAAAATAGATAACCTTAAATTAATTTGATTAAAATAGATTAATTCATTTTTAAAGATATAAATTCATTGAATAATATATATTTTGTTAAATAATAACAATTAATAATTTAAGTTTATGGTTTTAACCTTTTCTTAATTTTTAAAATTGTATTCTTTTATAAACCCTTTAAATTGTAATAGTCAATAAAAAATAAATAAAAATAAAAAATAAATAATATTTCCATTCAGATAAAAATATCAAAATAAAATTATAAATTATATTACGAAATGGAGAATAATAATACGTCATCAACTTCAAAGAATAATTTTAAAGAAACAAATACGCCATTTTTTACAGAAGATCCAATTTTAAATAGAAGACATCAATTAGCATTACCTCCAAGAGAAGCTTATTTATTTTTTCCAAAAGGAGAAGAAATAATTGTACCTCATAAAAAAAAGCCAGAAAAATCATTAAGAAGAATATATTATAATACTCCATATACTGAATATGAAAATAATAAAATTATAGAATTTAAAAAAGTTATTAATTCACATCCAGAAGATAAAGATTTATTTCCAGATTATTGGAATGATGCATGGAATTTAATGTTTATTTATTCAACAGATTGTGATATTCCAAAAGCATATGAAAGAATGATAAAATATTTTAAATGGTATAATGATTTTTTTCCCTTATCTTTTACTCCAAATGATAAAGCTATTGAAATTTTAAATTCTGGTTTTTGTTATTGTTTTGGAAGAGATCATGAATTTAGACCAATTTTAATAGTTCAACCATATATTTATCAAAAAAAATTAAAACATCATTCACCAAATGATTTGATGAGAGCTTCCATTTTTTTATGTGAATATGTTAAAAATAATTTATTAATCCCTGGACAAGTTGAAAATTGGAATATGATTGTAAATTTAAAAGGAACTTCTGTAACTTCAATTCCAGATCCAATTAAAAAAGTTATTTCTGCTTTATCTGATAATTTTATTGCTAAATTATATAAAAGTTATGTTTTGGGATTAAGTTTTATTTTAAAAATATTATTTAAAATTATCTGTAGTTTTTTGGAAGAAGTAACAGTCAGAAAAATTGTAATTATTTCAGGAAAAGAAGATAAAACTATGAGAAATTTTATTAGAGGAGATAATGTGGAAAAAAGATTTGGAGGTGATGCTGATGATTTAATTTATAATGATAATAATCTTTTTCCTCCATTAATGTCTTCAAATAGAAAATTTCTTTTAGATAATGAAAATCCTAAAGAAATTTTAATTACTGAAGATGAATATAAAAAAATATTAAAAAAATTACCAAAAGAAAGCTTAAGTCCTTTTATTTTAAAAGAAATGGAAATAGAAAAAAGAAAAGAAGAAGAAAAAAAAATGAAAGAATTAGAAAAATTAGAAAAAGAAAAAATATTAAAAGAAAAAGAAAAAAATGAAAAAGAAATTGGAGATATGATTAATGATGTAAACTGGGAAATTAAAGATGAATTTTGTAACATAAATTTTCATCTTTATTCTAATCCAAAAAACAATTTTTTTTTCAATTCTTTTAAAGAAGATTTGGAACAATTTAATGTTAATAAAAATAAATGTAATTGGATTTTGAATATGAAACAAAAATTATAACTTTTTTGATTTAATGATATATTATTATTTGGTAAAGTTTTTATTAACTAATATGTTATATGTTTAATTTTATAAAAAATATATGTTAAAATAATTTAATAAATTATATAAGAAAAAAAATGAAACCTTTCATGTCTAAAAAAATAAATAAAAAATCTACAAATAAAAATATAGAAAGACTAGAATCAAATATAGTAAAAAAAACAGTAGAAACTGCATTAAAAAAGCAAAATCAAAATATGTCTCAAAAAAAAATATTTGAAAAAATAGAACAAATAAAAAAATTAAGAAGAGAAATAAAAGATGATTATATTAGAAGTACAACAAGAAGAAATGTAATACCAAAATGGAAAGATGTAATTCAATTACTTCAACCAATAGATATAAAATTATTATTAATAGGAATAAAAGTATTAGGAGATATGTATGTTGAATTTGATGATTATGAAACTGCAAGAAATTTATATTCTTTTTATAAAATAGTATCATTTAGATTAGAATTATTAGAAGAAACAATGTATTCATATGAGGCTTTAGGTAATGTTTATAAATTTTTATATCAATATCAAAAAGCTATTTTATGTTATAAAAAAATGATTGAAATGGCTTGGATTCTTGGAAATAGACCTGTTGAATTAAGAGGTTATGATCATATTGGAATTCAATATTTTTATTTAGGAAATAAAGAAAAAGCAAAATATTATCATGAAAGAATGTTTTATGGTTTATATGAAAAAGATACTAAAATTAAAGAAAATGTTATTGAAAATTTTAGGAATAAACATTATAATTTATTTAATGATGATAAAGTTCTTATTAAAAATAATTTTTCAAATGAAGAATTGAAAGAACAATTTATTAGACATATTTTATTATATGAAACAGCAAAAAAAATTGATTTAGAAACTTATGATATTTTGAAAAACCAAGAAATGATGAAAAATTCTTTTATTTCTGATGTTAATATGACTTTTCAAATTATTTACGAAAAATATTTATCTAAAGATTATTTACATGATCCAAATGAAGTAAACAAAAAGCATAACTATGAAAAGATATTAAAAAAAAGTAATGTAATGTTTGAAAATAAAAATGAAAAAGATAATTTAGGACATATTGATAATTTGATTCTTTCTCATTTATCAACAAAAAGAAAAGATTATTCAAATGAAAGATTTGAAAAAATTTTCCAAAGATTTGATTCTCTTTTTGCAGATTTTGAACAAAAATTAAATGAAGGAAAATAAATATGAAATTAAAAGACAATAAATATAAATAAAAATAAGTCATTTAAGATAATAAATTAATTATTTCAATAACTAAATTAAAATCAAATATAATTTTTTAATAATCTTTTTATAAATAAAATATATATAAAAAGGAAGAATTTATTTATTTTTTATTTTTATTGAATTCGAATTCTTTAAAAAAATTTGTGTTTAAATATTAAATATTAATAATTATAATTTTGATTAATTTTTTGAATTTGGTTTTCATTTGTTGCATAGTTTTGAGAAAGTAAATTATTAATAAATAATTTTAATTCATTATAATTTTTTAAATTATAATTTGACATTATTTGATTACAATATAATGTGAAATCTTTTTGTTCTTCACTTGAATTTTTTTCTTTTTCCAAAGCTAATTGTTTTACAGTATTAATTAAATGTTTAATCCATCGCCATAATGTTTTAATATCAATCTCTTGATTTGCGTAACTTCCTGTTAAAGTTATGTATAATCCTTTTAATTTTTTTATCAATTCTTCTTTCATATCATCCTGTCTTTTATTGACAACATTATTAATGTTATTATTATTATTATTATTATTAGAATCAATGTGAGGAGGATTATTTATCATTAATAAAATATCATTTAATTTTGGAATTATTTCTTCCTTAGAATTTATATTTAAATATGACATTATATTTATCAATAAGTCTTCATTTTCTTTTATTTTTGAATTATTAATTTCTGTATTTTGAAGTTGATTCTGTAAATTATCGTTATTTAAACGAAGATTAGATATTTCTTCTTGCAATTGAATTATTTCATTTTTATATTTTGTAATTTCTTTCTCATTATTATAGAAATTGGTAATTCTATAATTATTATCACTCTTAAAACTTGAATAAATATTTGAATTATTATTTCTGAAATCGATATGATAAGTATCATTGTTTAGATAATTTAAATAGTTATTTTTCTTTTTCATATTATTAAACATATTTTTAGTTTGTGATAAAATCGGTGAAGAATAATTTTTTTTAATTGTATAATGAGGACGATTTTTTTCATAATTTGAATATTTATAAATCAATTGATTTTTTAAAGTTTCATCAGTATTATATATATTGTTGCTATAATTAATATGTTTTCTTGTTTCTGAATTTGGAAATGTTAAGTCACTGTATTCTCTATTATTATAATTTGCTTGAGAAAAAGAATCTAATATTTTTTTAGTATTATTTGTTAAATTATATTTATCATAATTATTACCTTCACTTTCAAAATTCTCATTTCCACTATTTTCAAGTGAATAATTATTTGTATTATTTCTAAAATTTTCAGTTGTACTGTAATTTCCTTGATTTTGATTTTCAATAGAATTATATTTTTGAAGCAAATCATCTTTTCTTTCTTCTGTTAAAGTTAGAATTCTGTAATTATTTGAATTATTATTTTGATTTATTTGAGTATTTCCTTCTCTATTATTTGAATATTGTAATTCTGATTTATTATTATTGTTATTTATATTATTGTGGTTTTCAATATTTTTTGAATTATTATTCATATTTTGGAAATTAGAATATATTTGATTTGTGTTTTCTAATGGAATGGAAGACATCATTGTATTTATTGTTTTTTCATTTCTCTATATATTTATATATTTTAATTATACTATTTTCATTTTTTCAATATCATCTCTTATTTCATCAATTGTATATTTGATTCTATTTATTCTATTAGAATATGCTTCCATTATAAATTTAAAAATTAAATAAAAATATAAAAAAACTTTTATTTTTTTCATTTAAAAATTTAAATCCATATAATTCTAGTTTAAACATTTTCATATATTTAACATATTTCACAAAAATAAAAAAAGATAATTAAGTGAATTGAAAATGTATTTGTTTTAAATTTTATAAAAATATAGATTTATCTAAATTCTTTCCTTGCTTCTCTTTTTTGACTATTTTTTTGTTTTTAACTATTATGAATAATTTTAAATAAAAAATCTTCAAATGGAAATTAATATTTATTAGATTGTTAATTTTTATAAAGAAAAAGAAATTGTTTATTTAAAATTTAATTTTTATAATAATATTATAATAAAAACAAGAATCAAAAAGAAATTAATATTATCCAAATTAATAAATTATTTTTTAAAATAATATCTTTTATTTTATGAACAATTAAGTGATTATGAATTGTAATATCATAATCATTAATATAACTAAACCAAAATAAAAAAAATTAAATTTTTCAAAGATAACATTTTTTGGAATATTTTAAAAATAATATTTTATATATTTACAATTTATTATACCATGAATTCATATTAAACTCAAAACTGATTAACAAAATACAATAGAATAAATTAAAATTATAAATATCTATTAAAGTGTTTAAAATATTGAGCAACATTTTGCATCAGCATTTTCATTATTATTTTTTAATTTTTTTCCATTTATCCTTTTAATTTCATCATAAGATTTATTTATATTATTATCAGAATCACTATAATTTAGATTTACCCATTTTTTATAGTATGAAGATGGATTTTTTTTTTTATATCTAAAGGTTTCTGGTCCGTAATTTATATTATAAGATGTAGAAACTGTTTTTTTACCTGATGAATTTTCACCTTGTTGTTCATTTATTATTAATTCTTTTGTATATAATATCTTTTTCTCTTTATTTTTTTTTTCTTTTTTTTTTAAGAATTGTTTTAAAAAGATATCATCATTATTTTGGTCTTCTAATATATTCGAAGAATTATTCTCCTTTACTATTGGTAGACTTTCAATTATATTTTTTGAATTATTTTGATTTTTTTCTATATTTATTTTAATTATTTGACTTTTCATTTCAAGATCTATTTTAATTTATATATTTTAATATTTATTATTAATACTATAAGTTATTCATTTTTTATAATTTAAATTAATAAAATAATTTTTATCAACTTTTACCTATAATAATTATTATCTTATTTTAGAAAAATGAGTTTTATTCTTTCTTTTTTAAATTTATTATTCTCAATTCTTTTATTAGGAATCATAACATATATTTCTAAAAAAAAAGCTGAACAAATATATCTTAAAAAAAAAAAAAAAAATTATATTTTAATCAAATCGTCAGATGAATTTAATGAATATTTTGAGTTTTTAAAAAATGCAAAAATAATAGGAATAGATACAGAATATTATCGTGGAAAGGGATATAAAGGTTTATTATGCTTAATTCAACTTTATATAGAAAAATTCCCATATGCAATAATAATTGATATAATTTCATTATCAAAATCTTCACATTTAATAATAAGTGATTTACTAAAAGAAATATTATCAGATGAAAAAATAGAAAAAGTTTTTCATGCATGTTATAATGATGTAGAATGGATAAAAGAAGAATTTGGAATTGAAACTCATAATATTTTTGATATACAAGAAATGAATCAAATTGCAACTCATTCAAATTCTAATCCAAAAAATTTAGTTGATTTAATTAAAATATATTTGAATATTAAAATGAGTCTAAAAGAGAAAAAACAATTTCAAACTTCAAATTGGTCTAAAAGACCACTTACTGAAGCTCAATTAAATTATGCTGCTAATGATAGTATATATTTAATAAAATTAAGAAATAAAATTAATGAAAAAATAAATGATAATAAAAAAATTGAAGATATTAAAAAAAATTTTGAATGTAATTTATATAATTCATCAAAGAAAGACAAAAATATAAATAAAGCAAATAAATTTTTAATTGATAATTTGACAAAGATAAATACTGAATATTTCGGTAGTATAAAACAATTATTTTCAGATTTAATGAATTTAACTGATGAATATGCAAAAGAAAAAAATATAAATAATGAAGACGTATTAAGTATTAAAATGATATATAAATTATGTGTAAAATTACCAAAAACAAAAGAAGATATAATAGAAATATTATCATCAAAATATTCAAAAGAAAATATAGAAAATCATCAAAACTTTTATAACAAAATAATAAATTTCATATTATCAAAAACAGAGAATTTAAAAGAAGAAAATTTAAACATAAGTGAAACAAGTAAAAAAAATGAAATATTAAGAAATTTTAAAAAAGAAGTGAATAGGCAATCAACATTAGAAAAATTTTCATGTAAACATCCAATATATGAAAATTGTAAAATGTTAGCTCCAGATGGTCAACAATTATGTTTTTGTGATAGTAAAAAAATGGATTGGTATATATCAAGAAATTTAGCAGAGATCATTAGTGAAAATCCACCAATTTTTAAATTAATTTTTGAACCAAATGCAAAAGGATGTGTTGATGAAAAAGGAGAAAATAGTGATTTTTATATAACTTCAAGAAAAAATTGTTGTGTAATTTGTGGAAAAGAAGATAATTATATGAGATTTCATATTGTTCCTTTTATTTATAGACAATTTTTTCCTGAAAATTTAAAAAGTCATAAAAGTCATGATGTTGCTCTTTTATGCTTTAATTGCCATGAAAAATGTTGTAAAGCTTATGAAGAAAAAAAAAAAGAAATAGCAAAAAAATTTAAAATTCCTTTAAATTTTCTTTCTGATGAACAACAATTATTTAAAAATAAAGATGATTTTGTTAAAAAATGTAAAGTTGCTTATAAAAATTGGAATGTTATTCCTGAAGAAAGTAGAGATAAAATTTTAAAAAAAATTTATGATTTATTTATTGATATCATTAATTCTAAAAATAAAGATGATGACATGCTCCAATTTTTTCAAGAAAAAAATTATATTAATAAAATTAAAAATTATAAAGATATTAATTATAAATTTATCGAAGAATTTAAGGATTATAAAAACCAAGAAATTAAAAATGAAAAAAAAAAAAATCTTCATGGAAAATTAGTAGTTGAAAATGTTAAAGATATAAGAGAATTTATTAGAGAATGGAGACTTTATTTTATTGAAACTTTTGAACCAAAATTTCTTCCTAAAGAATGGAATATAGATCATGAAATGATAAGAACATTTGGAGAAAATAGTAATTTTAAAAATAGTAATGATTTATTAAAATACAAAACCAAAAAAGATTTAAATGACACACCAACAAACAAATAACTTTCAAAAAAAAATCAATTTAAATTTATTCTAAATAAATATAAATATAAATAATTATTTTAAAAGTTTATTTAATTATTTAAAAATATAGCAAAAAATCAAAAATAAAATAAACTATATAAAAAATCAAAAAAATATTTAAAAACCATTTTTAATAGAAACTCTTCTTCCTGGACTTTTTTTTGAGTTTGAAATACTACTTCTTTTTCCACTTTGAGCAAGTTTAGTATTTAAATTAGCAACATTAGCATTACTTTTAGTATTACTAGAAGAACTACTACTAGAACTACTTTTTTCTTCTTCTTCTTTAATAGAATTATTCATTTTTTTAAAATTTAAAGCATTACCAATCATACTCATTCTAGGACCAATATGATTACTTCTACTTAAAGGATTTCTTTTTGAATTTGTTGATGCATTATCATTTGAATTAGGAGAACCAAAAATTGGAGAATTTAATTGATAATTATAATAATCATTTGATAATATTCTATTTGCAACATCTTCTATTTGAGGATTACCTGAATTTTGTAAACAAAATGCTAAAGTTTCCATTTGATTTTTTTGTCTTTGTGCTAAACGTTGAATTCTACTTTGAAGTTCATTCTTCATTTCGACTATTCCTTCTGTTATTGTTTGTAATTCTTCATTCTTCTTTAATTGCTCTTCTAACATATAATTTCCTATACTCTCTTTTATCCCTTTTAATATCTTTCTTGCATTATCTAATGTTTTCTCTTGAAATTCTTCAGGATCAAATTCTGGAGGTCGAGCATCATATTTGTTTAAATTTATATTTTTTTTCCTTTGATTTGCACTCATTGATTTCATTCTATTTTTATTAAACATTTTTTTATTCATTTTCTTTGTCATTTGATAATAATTATTATAATCATTAAAATCATCATCGTCTTCTTCTTCTTCTTCTCCTAATTCTTTTAATGCTTTATCTTCTCTTTGTTTTTGTAAATGTTCTCTAACTAAATTATTTTCAAACATATCAAAGAAAAAATCATTAATAACTTCTAATCTTTGGCTTTTTAATTCTAAATTTCTCATTTTTTCTTCCATCATTTGTAATTTTGTAGCATTTCTTTTTTCATCTTCTAAACTTCTTTGTTTCATTTGATAAAGTTCACCTTTATAATTAGGAATTTGATTAGGATGAATCATATCACTTGTACTATTAAAAACAACAGGTTTTAAAGTAGGAGCAGCATCCAATTTAACATTATTATATTTTGGTAAAGTATTATTAAAAGAATTTAAATTTATATTTGCAGGTTTTAATACTGATGTTGGAACTGGAACCATTGGTGATTTATATGTTGATGATGTTTTACTCATACTATTTTGACCACCAAATTTTGCTGTTGTTAATGAACCAAAATTTGTAAAACGTGATGTATCACCGTTTCCTGTGCTATAAAATTTTGCTACCACTGAGTCCATTTTTGGAAAGTTTTTTTTTATTTTTTTATTTTTTGTTTTTTTTTTATTATTTTTACTTTTTTTAGTTGGTTTTATTTTATTTTATTTTATTTTTTATTTTTTTATTTTTTTTTTTGTTTTTGATAATTTACTCAAGTTAAATAAAAATAAAAAGAAATAAATAAAAGATTTAAATAATTTTACTACAATTTGATATTTTTATTCTTGACTAAGAGTTATTTTATCACGATTTAAATTTTCGTCAACTTTTGATAAAACTTTTTTAAAGTTTTCAAGTGATTTTAATTGTCCATCAACATATGGATCACTAACATCAAAATTAATATTATTAAGTATAATATTAGGATTTTTTCCACTTTTTAAAATAGAAGAATTTTGAGTATCATAATTTAAATTTTGATTCATTAAATTTTGAGGAGAAGCATTTGAATAATAATTTTCATTATTTATTCTATTTGGTGATTGTAACATATTATTATTATTAGTATTTGGTATATTAAGATTTCCTTTTATTTTTTCTTTAAATTCATTTTTTTTTAATAATTTTTCTTTTTCTCTTTTTAATTTACTAATTTCTTCTTTTAAATTAAAATTATCTTCGAGTAATTTTTTAATTTGTTCTTGATGTTCTTGAATTTTTTTATTATATTTAATTAAAATATTTTCAAAAGTTTTAGTTTTTTCAATAAATAAATCATTTGCTTCTTTTACTCCATTGTTAAATTGTTCATAAGCATATCTTAAATCTGCATTTTGTTTTATTAAATCTTCTCTTTCTAATAATAATTGATCAACTGTATTTAAAGTTTCTTTTGCTTGAGATAAATTTTCTTCAGAATTTATTAAAATTTCTTCATTTTTTGAATTAAGGTCATCTTCAATTTCTTTATTTTTTTTTTGCAAATTTCTTATACTTTTATCTTTCATTAATATTAAATTTTCAAATTCTTCATTTTTTCTTTGAAGATCATTTAATATTTTTTTTAATTCATTATTTTCTTCTGACATTAATTTTGTTCTTTTTTCCAATTCATTAAATTCATCCATTATCATATTAGAATATTGATTATTATTATTAATTGTAGAAGGAATTGAATCATTATTAATTGTATTATTTAATGAGTTTAAACCATTTTGTAAATTTGTAATTGTTTTATTTTGTTGAGAAATTTCGGAATTTTTTATTTTTGTTATCATTCTAATTTCATTTTCATGTTCATTTTGAATTTCATTTAATTTATTTAATAAAGTTTTATTATCAAATTCTAATTTTGATTTTATAATTGAAACTTCATTTAATTGTTCAGTTAATGTTATAATTTGGGAATTTAAATTTTGATTATTAGAATTAAATATTTGTGTATTTATTAAAGATTTATTTTTTTGAGTTAATTCTGCATTTGTATAATTTAATTCTGCATTTTCTTTTTCTAATTCAGAAATTTTTGTTTCTAATAATTCATTTTTTATTTTTAGATTATCTAAAATAGATGTTGTATCTTTTATGGTATTATCTTTCAAAGCGAGAGATGAAGTTAATTTTATTTTTTCTTTCTCAAGATTTAAATTTGAATTTTTTAAAGAATCAATTTCAACTTGTTGAGAAGAAATTTTATTTTCTAAATTTTGAATAAATGCTTTCATTTGTACAAATGTATCATCTTGATTTCTATCAGGAGAATAATTTAAAATTGGTGATCCAAAGCCTTTCATTTATATTATAAATTTTATAATTTTTCATGTATATTTAATTAAATAAAGAAAAAAAATGATTATCTTAAATTTAATTCAAATAAACTCATAATTTAAACGAATAATATATAAAAAATCATTTAAAAAATAATAAATGACAATATAATAACATATCAATAAGAAAAAAAAATCCTATATAAAAAATAAATAAATTTTTTATATAGTTTCTTTCTTAATATGTGGAGAACCAATAAATAAAACCATAACAGTAATATCATCTCTTTCTTCTCCATATTTTTCCCATTCTTCAGCAGCAACTTTTCCAAGTTTTTTACAAGCACCATTAGCATCTCCAATTAAAAAAAAAGGATTAACAATATTCATAATCTCTTCATTTTCTAAGAATTCAAAAAGACCATCAGAAGCAATAACAATATATTTATAATTATCATTAATATTTTTGATTATAAAATCAGGATCTGGTATAACTCCAACACTTTCAGCAACTTCATCTCCTAAAGATCGACTCATCGATATTCCTGGATAACTTTCTCCTTTCACCCAAACTCTAAAAGGACCTCCATTTTCACTCCCATCTTCACATTGAAATACACATCCTCCATTTTTTAATATACGATCTTTTTCTTCTTTATTTTCTGGCTTGTGATCAAAACTTAATTGTTCTACTTCATAATTAAAAAATATATTATCCATTCTTTTATTATATCCTTTTATATTATTATTATTATTATTTTTGTGATTCATATTATTCATATTATTATTATTTTTATCATCATTGTTATTATTTTTTTGAATATTTATGTTTTCTATTTGTTTGTTTTTGTTTTCTTTTATTATTATTGCACGAGAATCTCCTGTATTTGAACAAATTATTGTTTTTCCTAATTTAAAAACAAAATTACAAGTTGAACCTGAGAAATGAGTATCAAATGTTGTATCTGGTAATTCTTTATTTATATTTTTATAAAATTTTTTTATTAAAGAACAATTTTTTGATAGAAGTCTTCTTTGAATATTTTCTATATTTAATTCTTCATGTTTATTTCTAAAATAATTTTCCTTGTTTTGGAAAAATTCTTCTGCTTTGGTTTTTATATACTGAGAAACAAAATGACCATTTGTTCCATGACCATCCATAATTCCTAATAAACAACAATCATTTAAATTTAAAAAATTATCAATATATAAATATGAATCTTGATTATTTGGTTTTTCTATTTTATCTGATATTTTTCCCTTTCTTGTAAAAAACCCTATTTCTTTTGAAATAAAAGCTGATTTTAAACTTAAAGTTTCTTCATAAAAATCTTCATTGTTTAAATCTTTATTATTTTTTTCATTATTATTATTTAAATTGTTTATATTATTTATTTTTGATTTTCCTTTTTTTTTAGGTTTATTCTTATCTGAACTTATTATGAGATTATGTAAATTATCCTTTTTATTTATTTGCAAAGTATGATTAAAATTACTTGAACTTTTTTGAAAATTCTCATTTTCAGTTATTTTGCTTGGAATATCTTTTAATTTTATTTTTTGTTTAAATTGAAAGGTTTTATTTGAATCTTCATAATTTAGATTTAACATATTTCGATTAAAAGCAGAATTTGGTTCTAAATTTTTGTTTCTTTGAAGAGGAGAAAAAATTTTATTAGATTTTGGAATAATTACACTATGAGCCAAAGTCCTATTCTTACTTAAATTAAAATTATCTGAATTAGCTAATTTATTTTCTTCTTTATTTTTTTTTGTTTGAAAAGAATTATTATATCGATTGTTTTTATTCATTTTTTTTTAAAGTGTAGAATTTATAAAAATAAAATAATATTTCTTTATTGATTTATAAAATAATTTATTTATAGTTTTTTTTATGAATACACAAAAAATTTTTGAGCAGTTAAAAGAAGAAAGTTATAGAAATGAAAAAAATTTAGAAAAAAAAATTAACGATGGAAATAATAATTTAAAAAACTCTCTGGCTAAAATTCAAAAAAGTATGGAAAACAATTATATTTATTCTAATGTTAATTATGAATCTTTTTCTAAAAAATTGAATTTAATGAATAACAATTATAATTATGATGATTATAAAAACTATTATAAATCAAATTTAAATGAACAAAATAAATTAAAAGAAGAACCATTATCAATTATTGATATTGATAACTATAAATTAAATTCAAATAATGAAAAAGATGTGATAAAATTAAAAAAAAACTTAATGGGAATAAGTAATGAAAAAAAAGAGATAAATAAAGAAATAAATAATAACAAAAAAAAAGAAAATAATGAGCTAAAGAAAAATAAAAAAATAAATAAATATAAGAATAATGATAAAAGAGATAAAACAATTCAAGAGAAAAATATAATTAAAGAAGATAAAGAAGAAAATTTAAATAATGAAGACCAAGAAGATAAAAATTTAAAAGAAGTCAAAAACAATAATATTATTCAAGAAGAAAACAATTTAAAAGAACAGAAAAAGGATAATATCATTCAAGAAGAGAATAATTTAAAAGAACAGAAAAATGGTAATATCATTCAAGAAGAGAATAATTTAAAAGAAATAAAAAAAAATAATATCATTCAAGAAGAAAACAATTTAAAAGAACAGAAAAATGGTAATATCATTCAAGAAGAAATAGATAAAAATAAAATTAGAAAAAGGAAAGATAATAAAATAATTAAGGAACACATTAAAGAAATTAATGATAATTTAATAAATGATTCTGAAAGTTCATTACAAAAAAGAAGTTTAATTAATCAAATCAAAAATAAAAAAATAGCTTATACTCCAAATTCATTTAATAAATCTCAATTTAATGAAAGTTCATTAAATAAAACAAATTCCTCATATAATAAATCAAAAAGATTAAAATCAGAAAATAATGTAAATTTATATCATAAATCAATAAAATTACAAACTAATTTTCAAAAAAAAAAAAAAGATTTATATAAGTCACCTGATTTACTTATTAGAAATAGAATATCAAAAAATAATAAAAATATAAGTAATGATACAACTTTACAATCTAATTCAAAAAAAAGAACAGAAATGAATTCAAAAAATATGAATAGTGATAATGAATATTATAAAAATACAATTAGTCTTGATAGTATAAAAAAAAATTATAATCATGATTCTAAGAATAAATCTAATACTTTAAGAAAAGATAAAAATTATAATTTAACTGATATTTATGAAAAAGATAATGATATAGACAATACTTATAAAAAATTTATTAATCAAGATTCTTTTAAATCAAATAATTATAATTATTCAATGAATAACAATAAAAATTTATTTTTACATGATTCTTCAAAAAGAAGTTTTTATAATAAAAAAACAAGAAATGATGAAAACTTATCAAAAAATATCAAATCACTAAGTTTAAAAGATAGAAAAAATAAAATCAAAATTTATCAACTTTTAAATTCTAATCAAATGTTATCAATAAAAAATCCAATAAAAAAGAAAAGTTTATCTCAAGAAGTGAATAATAATATTCTAAATAATGAATTTAACAAAAATGAAAATTATAATCAAAATAAAAAATTAAATGAAAATAAATTAGAATTACTTAGTCAAGAAACTAATTCACAATTTAATCCCGAAAATTCAAGTGAAAAACATTCAAAAATCCAAATAAAATTATCAAAAGCACAAAAAAAATATATAGATTTAAAAAGTAAAATTGACCTTCTGAAAAAGAAAAAAGATTATATTGAAAAAGTAATAAATGAAACAGAAGAAAGTAAAGAAAATAATATCTTAAGATTAAAATTACAAAAATTTAATAAAACTAATATCAACTCAAATAAAGACATTAAAAAAGATATAAAAGAAGAAACAAAAAAAAAGAAAAGTGGAAAAGAAATATATGAAGATTATAAAGAAAAAGAAGAAGAAATTTTAAGAGAAGCAAGAAAACATAAAGATTATCCTGAAATTGAACCTAAAGATGATAAATTTGGAATTTTTGTTGATAATTTAATTAAAAAAGCATTTAATAGATATAAGAATAAGGATTGTATAAATTGTTGTGATTTATTATCTAAAGGTTATCATACTAATAAATGTCCTTGTAGACATCATTTATTTAAAAAAGAATTAGAATAATTATTCTTTTAATATTTAAATATAAAAAATAATTATTTTAATTTTAAGAAATCTCTTTTTTTTCATTTTTAATTATAATTTTCTTATTAACAATACCTTTATCTCTTTCTTCTTTTATAGGATTATATTTTTTAATGATTATTTTAGGGTGAGTTAAAGGATTAAACTCTTTATTACCAAAAGTTCTTAAACCAATTTCAAAAGTACTTAAAGAATTAGATTGACTAGATAAAATATGTCTAATACTATTAATATTTTTAGTTTTATATTTTAAATTATATTTTTCCCTTTCTAAATGTTCACCTAACCATCCAACAGCAAATTTTTTATTTGGTCTTACTGTTTTTCTAATAATATCATCATTTTCATATTTTATTTTTTCATTTACATGTTCATATTCTCTTACAATATATTTATTTATTCTATCCATACGTTCTTTAGATTTACTTGAAACTGGAGGTAAAAAATTAGAAAAATGTGATAAAGGATTATATGCTAAATTTTTCCATGATTGATTATGTTTTACTATTTTCACTCCTTTAATTGGTCTATTTATTTTTCTTAATGTACTTTCAAAATTAATTTGAGATGAATTTATTGTGTTACAATTATCATGAACTAAATGATTTAATTGAAATGGATTTTCATTATGTAAAAATGGTTCATTTAATACTATTTTTTTTTTTTTTTTAAAATTATCTAAATCTTGCTCATAAAAAGATGGAGGATTAAAAGAAATTTCTTTTGTAATATTAAATTTTTTTTTTTCATTTCTTAAATCAAGAGTCCAATCTAAATCTCCTTGAGTAAACATATGATTAGTTAATAAATGTTTATATTCATTTATATTTTTTGGATATACTATTTCTTTTATATATTTTGTTGATTGAGTTTTTGAAGGATTGTAATTTGGACTACGGTTTCTTATTGATTTTGAAGTATTATTTGTAGTTCCTGTTACATTTATTTTAGAAAAGTTTTTTACTGATTTACTAAATTTTGAGTCCATTAAAATGGAATTAATTTATTTTAATTTTTTTTTCATATTTTTATAATACTAGAAATAATTTTGATTTTGGGAATTTCTTTTTTTTATTTTAAAAATTCTTTTCAATATCTTTTCACAATTAATCATTTTTAAAAAACACAGAAAATAAAAACTTATACATAATTATTTTTATAAATTTAATTTTAAGAAAGATTAAAAAATATATGTCTAAAATTTCTGAATGTTTTATTTTAAAAATTTATTTATCTATAAAAATTATTAAAAAATAAAAAATATTAAATATCAGGTAATTCAGGAATATCTAAAATTGTTCTATATTTTTCAGGATTGGTAGTATTTTCATTTTCAATTCTTATAATACACCATTGAATTCTTCTATAAATTTCAATTAAACTTAAAAATAGATTTTTCCATTCATCAAATTTATTTTTATTTAATTCAATAAATCCTAGTAACCAAGAAAATCTAATAACACCATTTAAAATCATAGCAGTATAATAAAATTTTTTAGGATAAACAATTTTATCTCTTAACAAAAATATTTTAGATTCAGGCCTTCCAATTCCCCAATCAACATAAACATCCCAACCATATTGAAATGTAGTAGCAAATAAACCAAAAACAATATAAACATCATGATTAAATTGTGTTTTATTTTGTGAATAATGCCAAGATAAATAAACATTAGTTATATTAATAAGATATTTTACTAAATTTGCTAAATGAGGCCATAAATCTCTTGTATAATAATAACGATTTGCACATTGCATTGCTCTAATTAAAGGAAAATATATTTGAACTAAAAGACAATATATTGTGTCTCTATTACATTTATCTATTCTTTTATTATCTTCTCTACAATCTTTACATGATATTAAACATATTGCTAAAGCAAGAGAACAAATTGGTTTTGATAAAGAAGTTAATATATCTCCAAATAAAAAATCTCTAAATCTAACTCCTTTTCTTCCAATAGGAAATATATTTCCAAAAAAAATATGAATAATACCCATTCTAAAATGGTAATAAAAGTAATTAAATGGTAAAAATAAAAATAATATTAAAGCACTAGTTGAAATTAATGGAAATAAATAATATATATGACCAAACAAAGAATAATTATAAGTTATTTTTGCACATATCATTAAAAAACTCCATAAAGTTAACATACATAATGAAACTTCTAAAACTTCCCAACTTCCAACTCTCATACTTGGTTCTACTTCAAATATATATAAATAATTTATCTTATGTCTATATAATATTTCTAAATTTGCAGCTACTCCAAAAAAAGATAATATTATACATAAAGAAAAATTAAAAGCTGGAAAAAATGGTTTTATTGAATTTGTTTTTTGTTTATCATTTATACATAAAAATATATAAAATAAAAATTCAATTGCTAACATTCCAAAATAGAAACATATAATTTTTTTTTGATTTAATTGACTACTTCCTTTTAAATATTCTTCTAATTCTATTTTTGCTTGATTTAAATTACCATTTGTAAGTCCTTCAGCATATAATTTTTGAATTTTCTTTCTTAAAGCTATAACTTTAGGTAAATCATTAAAAAAATCAATTTTATCATCTATTTTTTTAAATCTTTCTTCAACATCATTTATTTTATATTTTTTAAAAACTTTCTTTGTTTTTAAATGAATTTTTTTAATAGCCAAAACATTAATACTATGAAAAGAATGTAACCAAGAACAAAAATTATAAATTGTACCTAATGCTCTTTTTAAACTTGTTGCATAATCTAATTCATCTCTTTCATGATAATCTAATTGACTTGTACTTTCATTTGAAGAATCTTCAGATAAATTTTTTTCTTCTTTACTGATTTTCAATTTTAATTGTATATTTAAATATTTATTTTCATTTGAATGTAATTGAGCTCTAAAGAATTGATCTATAATCTTAATTTTTTCGTAATAAAATTTTAAAAATTGGTCTAATTTTAAAGTTTCTGGTAATCCATGTAATAATTCAATTCTATTGATTATTTCACTTTTTTTTTCTACAGTTATGGTATTTTTTTCTTCTAAATAAATAGAATTTTGTTCATCTTTGTTATTAGCACTATCTTTACTAATATGTTTTTGTAATTGAACTAAATTATCAAAATTATTTAAGTTAATTTCGTTATTATTATTAATAAAATTAATAGTTGAAGCTCTTCTTATATTTGGAACACTTTTTCTTTTTTTTGGGTTTTGAGATTTTAATTCTATTTCTTCACTTGGTAAATAATTTGGTTCTTTTGTATTAATTAAGGGACTTATTCCTATTACAGATAATCTCTTTTCTTTTTTATTAGTTTCAGGGGAATTTTCTTCAGAAATCATATCTTTTTTTTTATTATATATAAATGATAAAAAAGTTTTTAAAGAATAATAATCAAAATAAAATTCCTGCCATTCTGGTATTTTATAAAAAGAATAATTCTTCATTTTTTTTTATTTTTTTATTATTGCAATATTGATTTTTTCAGTATTTTTAATGATGATTTTTACTTTTATTGCCTATAGATAATGAGTATAAATATTATTAATTCCTTACAATGGAAAAATAAAGATATTTATTCTTAGATATAATTATGAAGTTGAAATTATTTTAAATAGTGTAAAAGTTATTATTAATTATTATATAAAAAGTTTATTAAACAATAATAAAATAATTAATGTTCAAAAACATTATAAAATATTTATTAAATTATTGACATTATATACAGAATTTACATAATTTTAATATTTAAATATTATTTGAACATCTCTCATTAAAATATAATAAGAAAATCCATTTTAATTTTCTTGATTATATCTCATTAAACTATTTAAGAAATTGTTTTAATTCTTGTTATGCTAATAAAAAATATATTAACCATAATTATAAAAATTTTTATCATTCAATTCTATTCAATAATTGCTGAAAAAAAGAATTTCTAATTATGAATTTAAAAAAAATATGAAAATAATATTTAATATCATTATAATTTGGAAAAAATTAACAAAAAACTCTAAAATTGAAAAAAATATTGTTAAATTAAACAAAATATATTAATAATTATCAAAATCGAATTGAATTCAATTAGAAATAGAAATTATAAATTTGTTTCTTATGAATTTAAAATGATAAAGTAAATTTCATTCAAATTTTTTTTTAAAATTGATGAATATTATACAATAAACAAATAAAACTTATATAGTTTTTCATTAATAAATAATTATTAAAAATAATTTTTTAAATTACTACAATAAATGGTATTAAAATGGGGAATAGAGTAGAAATGTATCATAATGAAAAAGTTTAAAATATTATTTTGTTTCTGTTTTGATATCTTCCCCCAAACCTCAATTCCAAGTAGCTTAATAAGGACTATAGATATCTTAAAAAGGGAATAATATTTATCCTAAAAAATTTTTTATTTTTTTTTCATGAATAATTTTATGTTATATTAAATTTATTATTAATTATTAATTTTTGAATGTTTATTAAAAATAAATATTAAAAACTTTTTTAATAATTTTTTTTGAATTCTAAGATATTTAACTTAAAATAAAATCCCAAAAATCACTTATAAAATTGTAAAATCATAATAAAAAAAAATTTTGATATTATCAGATTAAAAATTTAACCAGAATAAGGAGTTATAATTGAAAAAAAGAATAATAATACAATAAGAATATTAAAAATTTAGAATTCTCTGAATAAAATAATATAAAATATTGCTCAAATAAAAAAAGAACTGTTTTATAAGGAAATTATATTTTCTTTATGGTATTTATTCAATCTTAATAAAATTAGTTATTATTTTTCTTTTTTTAAATGAATTGAAAAAAAGAATTTAATAAATATAAAAATGTTATAAAGTTCTATTGATTATTTAAAATATCATAAAAGATTTTGAAATGATGTCAAAATATTTAATTTTTGAAGTTTTCCAAAAAATAAATGTTTAATAAATAAATATAGTATAATGGCCAAATTTTAACTATGATATATCATTAATAATAATAAAATAAAATTTAACCATAATTTAAAATTATTTTTCAATAAAATTTGAATTTAAAATTAGTCAAAATTAATAATTCAAAAAGAAAATTTAAAAATAAT